>JABTXL010006015.1:953085-986431 GCA_025134845.1 Neodon shergylaensis
CTCTCTCTCTCTCTCTCTCTCTCTCTCTCTCTCTCTCTCTCTCTCTCTTTCTCTCCCTCCCCCCTTGGGCCTACATGAGTCCAGGTTTTTCGACATACTGTTTCTAGAAAACCCTCAAATTACTTTGGCCTCGAGTCCTGCCCTAAACCCCACAATTCTCCTTCCTGTTCCCTCCCCCTCTTGTATCTCTTCTCACTCTTGCCCAGAGGCTGTAGAGACTTTAACTTCACCTCATCTGGGTCTTCTAGACCAGCCACTTACAAATTCCCAACTCACCCTGTTTGTTGATTGCTGCGGGAACTCCTTCTGCTCCTTCAGCCAATAGCCTTTAAGATACCAGCCCACTTGGGCATGGTCTCTTTTGCTTTAAAGAGCAGAAGTAGCCCTGCTCTCACTCTCTTGCTTCTGGCTCCCACTTATGGCTGCTTGACTCTGTTCCTGTTTGCTCAGAGTGCTGTTGTCTAGGACAGTGATCTATAAGTTATTCTCTTAAGTAAATAACCCTTTTATTAATCACAATTCCAAAGTGGTGTGGGATTGTTTTGTGACTTATTCCTTCATCTTGTGCCCAACGAAGTTTGGTTTTAGAACACCTTGCTGTACTACCTGCTGCCAGCTCGGAGTGCACCTGGTAGGCCCTCCCTCAGCTGGCTACAGCCTGTGCGTGAAGCCAGCAGCTCATTTGGATATAGAATTCTCATGAAGCAGTGGCTTTTCTTGCAGCAGATCGGCTGCAGTTCTTTATATTATCTCATTACTCACTTCAGAGCAGCTACCTGTCCTCCCACCAGCACACACTGCATGAAAATTCAGATGGGATATGGGCTTTCCTAGGTGCCTGCTGTTATCTTGTTAACACTGTGCTACTGCAGCTGTTGACTGATCAGGGCCCACCATGGTACACACAGTTTGTGATATCTACTAATAACTATTTTTTGATCTAAGCATATCTTTTAGCATTTCACACTAAAATCAGATTCATACCAGTCATGTGACTCCAACTGCATTGCTGGGCCCAGCTGGGTTAGTTTTGTAGGTGGCCTGTGACACCTACAGACAGGTTATGGTTATTGCACCTAATCCAGCTAATTAAACCACAGGTAGGATTTAATCTCCTAAATATCGATCACAAATTGCCCATTTAAAAGGGCAATATGTTAGACAACCTAACCATCCAAGATTTCAATAGCCTCTTTACTTACAGCATGTGTGAAGTTTTACAAGACTTATATGATGTCCCTTCTACATCATTAATCTTAATTCTGGGCATTAATTTTGTCCTCAATATTTTTTTCTTAAAAAAATTATTTGAGAGTAGGGATAAGAATGAGGCAGTTTTAGAAATGGTGCAGTCTTTACAGACTGAAACCATTTATCTGAAATCTGAATAAGAATACGACTTCATTTAATGGAAGATTCAGCACTCTGGAGAAGGAAACATGATTTGGCACATAAAACCCAATCAATGACAGTGGGTGCTAAAACATTATTTGAGAGAATTCACACTGTTGAATGTATTGATCGGACTCTATCAAAGGGGTATGACAGATTGACTGATAGAATGTCTCTACAGGAAGTTAATATGTATGCTATAAAGATTATGTTCAAGGATGAGACATTATCTCTACTGGGCAGACTTCATGCCTTGGAATCCTCAATGAGGGCATTAGAGCAGAACACTGGATAGGAAATCCAGACATTGCAAAAGGCAATGGTAAACAGGTTTGAAAAAAAATTGAGGAAATTATAGAATTTGATGACCAGGAACAAAAGGTACAAAGGCAAAATTTAACTTTGTCAATATGTGAAAATCTCCGGGATAGCTTCCCCAGAGTTCTTCCTGCCTTTCTAGTAATAACAACAGAAAAAGTATCTGGCCCCAAGTACCCTAAGGTTGTCAAAGAATATACATGGGAGCCAATATGTATGACTGATCTAAAGGAAATTAAACAAGCAATTGTAGCTTCCAGACTACATTCGTCCTTAGTTAGGGAGATGGTCAAAACCTGTGATTTCAATAACAAAGCAATACCTCAAGATTGGGCTCAGTAAATCTCAGCAGTCCTAGAAAGTGGACAGCAATTACTTTGGAGGTGCTTTTTTAAAGAGGAAGGGAGAATTTTAGAGCAACAAGAAAAAGCAAATAGACTTGATATTTTCTTAGATCAAATTCTAAGCAAAGGTCTTTACTCTGATCCTCAGGATCAAGCTCTTTATGATGACCACACCTTGTCTCTATGGAGCACAGCAGCTTTAAAGGCTTGGGACAGGATTCAGGAATTAGAAAAGAGAGTTGAATCATATCTCAAGGTTAAACAGAGTGAGAGAGAACCTTTTAGTGACTTTTTGCAAAGACTAACGAGGGCTGTACAAACAGGGGTGACTGACCCAGTAGATAGATGTATAATAAATGAGTCTTTGGATTATGAGAATGCCAACATTGAGTGCAAATGGATTCTTGGGCCTTTAAAGATCAGATCACCACCCATGGGTGAATGGGTCTTGCATACAATGAATGTTGAGACACTTGACTATGGTATTGAAGTGTGGGTAGGAAAAGCAATTTCCAATGGTAGGAGAAGTCATCAGAATACCAAATGCTTTAATTGTGGTACAATGGGACATATGAGAAGGGATTGTAGACAACATATTTCTAGGAATAATACCTCCTCTAGGAATGGCAGAATAGGAGGACTCAGCCTTCAGGTATATGTAGGAGGTGTGGCAAAGGCCGACATTGGACAAATGAATGTAGGTCAATGAAAGATAGATAAGCCATTCTGACAGGTGTAAGATGGTATCTCAAAGTTGTTTTAATTTGCATTTCCCTGATCACCAAGGAGGATGAGCATGACCTTAAGTGTCTTTTGGCCATTTGAATTTCTTCTGTTGAGAATTCTCTGTTCAGTTCAGTGCCCCATTTTTTAATTGGGTTAATTAGCATTTTAAAGTCTAGTTTCTTGAGTTCTTTATATATTTTGGAGATCAGACCTTTGTCTGTTGTAGGGTTGGTGAAGATCTTCTCCCAGTCAGTGGGTTGCCTTTTTGTCTTGGTGACAGTGTCCTTTGTTTTACTGAAGCTTCTCAGTTTCAGGAGGTCCCATTTATTCAATGTTGTCCTTAAAGTCTGTGCTGCAGAGGATATATGTAGGAAGTAATCTCCTGTACCCATATGTTGTAGAGTACTTCCTACTTTCTCTTCCATCAGGTTCAGTGTGTTCAGCCTGATATTGAGGTCTTTAATCCATTTGGACTTAAGTTTTGTGCATCGCGATAGATATGGATCTATTTTCATTCTTCTACAGGTTGACAACCAGTTCTGCCAGCACCATTTGTTGAAGATGCTTTCTTTCTTCCATTGAATACTTTTAGCTCCTTTATCAAAAATCAGGTGTTCATAGGTTTGTGGGTTAAAATCTGGGTCTTCTACTCTATTCCATTGATCGACTTCTCTGTTTTTATGCCAATACCAAGCTGTTTTCAATACTGAAGCTCTGTAATAGAGTTTGAAGTCAGGGATGGTAATGCCTCCAGAAGTTCCTTTATTGTATAAGATTGTTTTGGCTATCCTGGGAAAAAATAGATAGATAAGGCAATCCGATACCATTGGGAAATGCCATGGGGGGCCTCCCACAGGCCCCCATGATGAATGTGGTCCAGTCATTCCCAGTTACAGTGGAAAACATGTCTCACCAAGAAAATTAAAAATACAATGTCTGCTCTAAAAAGCAATACTGGTCTGAATGATGGGTTAAATGTGGAGGATGAGTAAAAAAAAATCCAGTAGCACAGAGGAAACATATATTTTGGCAGACTTCTATAAACGATCAAAGACCAAAGCTAAGAGTCTATATAAATGGCATTTATATTGAAGGTTTATTAGACATGGGTGTGGATGTAAATATCATTACTCCAGAATCTTGGCATCTGATTTGGCCTCTTCAAGATATAGATGTCCAGTTCCTGAGAACTGGAACCCTATCTCAAGTAAAGCAAAGAATGAGATGGGTTGAATGCATAGGGCCTGAAGGGCAAATAGGAAGACTAAGGCCATATATAGCCAATATTTTAGTGAATTTGGGAGGTCGTGACCTATTGCAGCAATGGAATACCCAGATTAACATTCCTGCAGCCCCAAAACATATGTTTCTGAGGAAAATATTGTAATATATATTAGATGACAGACACAAGCCATTTGGGCTACAAGAACACAAAACAATTGATAAATCTTCAGAGGTACCAACAACCCTACCTATAAAATGGTTAACTGAGAAACCAATATGGGTTAAGCAGTAGCCTCTAGCTGAGGAAACGTTACAGGCTTTAGAACAACTGGTACAAGAGAAACTAGATGCCTGACATATAGAAGAATCTACCAGCCCTTGGAATTCTCCTGTATTTGTCATTAAAAGGAAATCTGGAGAATGGAGAAATGTGACAGATCTAAAGGCTATCAACAAGGCTTTTCAACCTATGGGCCCTCTACAATCTGGAATTCATCTGCCTTCTCTGTTACCAAAGGGATAGCTTCTCATAGTTATTGATTTATAGGATTGTTTCTTCACTATACCTTTACAAGAAAACAATAGGTCAAATCATACTATAAGGAATATGCTGAACAAACAGAAAGTAACTGAAGATACCCCCAGAAATAGATTGTATAATGCTTTATTAACCTTGAATTTTTTTTTAACACTAATGAGAAAGGAACAACAGAATCAGAGAGTCATTGGAAAATGGAAAAAAAAACTTCTGAATTGAATCAACCAGTATATTTCAAGGATGTGTTGACCTGACAATGGAAACCAGGAGATGTACTCCATTGGGGAAGGGGTTTTGTTCTTGTTTCCACAAGAGAAGAAAAATTATGGATACCATCAAAATTAATAAAGATTTGCTTTGAAGAAAAGAAACCTCTTGAAAAAGAGAAATGACAGCTGTATGGTGACAACCATACAGGTGGTAAAGAAAGTCATATTGGTTTGGGGCAGGATTCTGCTCTTATCTTTGCAGGAAAATACGCATCATCAAAAATTAAAGAAACCCTGGATGTTTGAATGCTGACAGAAGAAAAAATAACTATCCATTAAGGAGCATCTAGAAAACAGAATATGGGACTAAGGCTACCCACGCAGAGCGGTGAGTGCCTGCCTGCCGGGCAGGCCTCAAGGTCCACAGTAAGGTAGCCTGGGCACCTCCAGCTTGTGCTCCTGGCTCTCCTGTGCTCTCCTGGACTCCGCCCCCTGCCACTTTCTTCCTTTTGTCCCCGGAGCATTGGGCCACCAGGCGGTCCTGTTTAGGTGCTGAGGAGTTCCATTGGACGGGTGAGTGTGTGCTATCCCAGGGGCAGTCTATCCCAGGGGAGAGCACAACCCCCCTCCCCCAGCTCCTTCTGCAGGGCCATCTTTCTTACTCACGACCCAGCCCCCCAGCACCCTCCCCCTAACTCTGCCCTGCTGTAAGCTAGGACCAGTGCTCAAGAACAGTTTTAAGCTCCTACACTAAGGCTACCCATGCAGAGCGGTGAGTGCCTGCCTGCCGGGCAGGCCTCAAGGTCCCCAGTAAGGGAGCCTGGGCACCTCCAGCTTGTGCTCCTGGGTCTCCTGTGTTCTACTCGTCCCTGCCCTGCCCCCCAAGTTCCCCCTTTTGTCCGCAGGTCATTGGACTACCAGGTGTCCATGTTTTGGTGCTGAGGAGTTCCATCAGGACTGGACGGTTCCTGCTTCTACACTGAAGAGAAACACCCAGAGAGTCAGTCACAGCAAAGACTGGACCAAGACACCAGGCCTCTCCTGGCTCCATTTGAAGGAAGAGATGGGAAGGCGCCAATGCAAGAATTCCTTCAACAACCTGAAAGGCAACATGACATCACCAGAATCCAGGGATCCCGAAACAAGAAGAATTGTACACCCTACTCCAGAAGAATTAGAAGAAATCGATTCAAAAGTGAATTATATGAAAATAATAGAAGACCTTAAACAGGAGGTGAAAAACTGCCATAAACAATTAGAGATTACAAACAAAAAGGTAGAGGAAATGAATAAATCGCTCAAAGATACCGAAGAAAAACAAGAGAAACAAGAAGAAGCAATCAAACAGGTAAGGGAAGCAGTTCAAGACTTGAAGAATGAAATGGAAGTATTGAAGAAAACACAAACCGAGGGAAGGATGGAGATGGAAAATCTGGATAAACAAACAGGAACTACTGAGACAAGTACTACCAACAGATTACAAGAGATAGAAGAAAGAATGTCAGACACTGAAGATACCATAGAGAAAATAAACACACTGATCAAAGAAAACAGCAAAACCAACAAATTCTCATCACAAAACATTCAGGAAATCTGGGACACAATAAAAAGACCAAACCTAAGAATAATTGGGATAGAAGAAGGAGAAGTACAGCTCAACGGTCCAGAAAATATATTTAATAAAATTATAGAAGAAAACTTTCCCAATCTAAAGAAAGATATTCCTTTGAAGGTTCAAGAAGCATACAGAACACCGAATAGACTGGACCAAAAAAAAAAAACCCATCTCCTCGCCATATAATAATCAAAACACAAAACATACAGAGTAAAGAAAGAATATTAAGAGCTGCAAAGGAAAAAGGCCAAGTTACTTATAAAGGTAAACCTATCAGACTTACACCGGACTTCTCTATGGAAACCATGAAAGCCAGAAGGTCCTGGATAGATGTACTGCAGAAACTAAGAGAACATGGATGCACACTCAGACTACTATACCCAGCCAAGCTTTCGTTCACTATAAATGGAGAAAACAAAATTTTCCAGGATAAAAACAAATTTAAACAATACGTAGCCACAAATCCAGCCTTACAGAAAGTAATAGCAGGAAAATCACAAACCAAGGAGTCCAACAATGACCACAATAATTCAAACATCTAGAGACCCTTCACCAGCACAACTCAAAGAAGGGAAACACACAAACTCTACTACTAAAAAAGTGATCGGAGTTAACAACCACTGGTCATTAATATTACTTAATGTCAATGGACTCAACTCACCTATAAAAAGGCACAGACTAAGAGATTGGATATGAAAACAGGATCCAACATTCTGCTGTTTAAAAGAAACACACCTCAACCACAAAGACAGGCACCTACTTAGAGTAAAGGGATGGGAAAGGTTTATCAAGCAAATGGACCTAAGAAACAAGCAGGTGTGGCCATACTAATTTCTAACAAAGTTGACTTCAAACTTAAATCAATCAGAAGAGATGGAGAGGGACATTTTATACTCATAACAGGAACAATTCATCAGGATAAAGTCTCAATCCTGAATATCTATGCCCCTAATATAAAAGCACCCACGTACGTAAAAGAAACATTACTAAAACTCAAGGCTGCCATCAAACCGCACACACTAATAGCAGGAGACTTCAACACTCCTCTCTCACCAATGGACAGGTCAATCAGACAGAAACCCAACAGAGAAATAAGAGAATTAATGGAGGTAATGAATCAAATGGACTTAACAGACATCTACAGAACATTCCACCCAAATAGGAAAGAATATACCTTCTTTTCTGCAGCTCATGGAACCTTCTCAAAAATTGACCACATACTCGGTAACAAAGCAAACTTCCACAGTTACAAGAAAATATTCGTAACCTCCTGTGTCTTATCAGATCACCATGGATTAAAGTTAGAATTCAGCAACAATGCTACCCCTAGAAAGCCTACAAATTCATGGAAACTGAACAGTCAACTACTGAACCACACCTGGATCAAGGAAGAAATAAAGAAAGAAATTAAAGTCTTCCTTGAATTCAATGAAAATAAAGAAACAACCTACTCAAACTTATGGGACACTATGAAAGCAGTCCTAAGAGGAAAGTTCATAGCATTAAGTGCCCACTTAAAGAAAACAGAGAAAGCACACATTGGTGACTTAACACCACACCTGAAAGCTCTAGAAAAAAGGAAGCAGACTCACCTAGGAGGAGTAGAAGACTGGAAATAATCAAACTGAGGGCAGAAATCAACAAAATAGAAACACAGAAAACAATCCAAAGAATCAATGAAACAAAAAGCTGGTTCCTGGAGAAAATCCACAACATTGATAAACCCCTATCCAAACTAATCAAACGGCAGAGAGAGAATATGCAAATTAATAAGATCAGAAATGAAAAGGGGGACATAACCACAGACACAGAGGAGATTCAGAGAATCATTATATCTTACTACAAAAGCCTGTATGCCACAAAACTGGAAAATGTAAAAGAAATGGACACTTTTTTAGATAAATACCATATACCAAAGTTAAACCAGGACCAGGTGAACAATCTAAATAGACCGGTCAGTCGCGAAGAATTAGAAGCGGTTATCAAAAACCTCCCTACCAAAAAAAGCCCAGGTCCAGATGGTTTCAATGCGGAATTCTACCAGAACTTCCAAGAAGACCTAATACCTATACTCCTTAATGTATTCCACAATATAGAAACAGAAGAGTCATTGCCAAATTCCTTTTATGAAGCTACAGTCACTCTGATACCAAAACCGCACAAAGACTCAACCAAGAAAGAGAATTACAGGCCTATCTCACTCATGAACATCGACACAAAAATCCTCAACAAAATACTGGCAAACCGTATCCAAGAACACATTAAAAAAATTATCCATTATGATCAAGTAGGCTTCATCCCAGAGATGCAAGGCTGGTTCAACATACGAAAATCTATCAATGTAATCCATCATATAAATAAACTGAAAGAAAAAAACCATATGATCATTTCATTAGATGCTGAAAAAGCATTTGACAAAATTCAACATCCCTTTATGATAAAAGTCTTGGAGAGATTAGGGATACAAGGGTCATACCTAAATATAATAAAAGCTATTTACAGCAAGCCGACAGCTAACATCAAACTAAACGGAGAGAAACTCAAAGCCATCCCACTAAAATCAGGAACATGACAAGGCTGTCCACTCTCTCCATACCTCTTCAATATAGTGCTTGAAGTTCTAGCAATAGCAATAAGACAACATAAGGGGATCAAGGGGATTCAAATTGGAAAGGAAGAAGTTAAACTTTCGTTATTTGCAGATGATATGATTGTGTACATAAGCGACCCCAAAAACTCTACCAAAGAACTCCTACAGCTGATAAACACCTTTAGTAATGTGGCAGGATACAAGATCAACTCCAAAAAATCAGTCGCCCTCCTATACACAAAGAATATGGAAGCAGAGAGGGAAATCAGAGAAGTATCACCTTTCACGATAGCCACAAACAGCATAAAATATCTTAGGGTAACTCTAACCAAGGAAGTGAAAGATCTATTTGACAAGAACTTTAAGGCATTGAAGAAAGAAATTGAAGAGGATACCAGAAAGTGGAAGGATCTCCCTTGCTCTTGGATTGGGAGGATCAACATAGTAAAAATGGCAATCCTACCAAAAGCAATTTATAGATTCAATGCAATCCCCATCAAGGTCCCATCAAAATTCTTCACAGATCTTGAGAGGACAATAATCAACTTTATATGGAAAAACAAAAAAAAACCAGGATAGCCAAAACAATCTTATACAATAAAAGAACTTCTGGAGGCATTACCATCCCTGACTTCAAACTCTATTACAGAGCTACAGTAATGAAAACAGTGTGGTACTGGCATAAAAACAGAGAAGTCGATAAATGGAATCGTATAGAAGACCCGGATTTTTTAACCCACAAACCTATGAACACCTCATTTTCGATAAAGGAGCTAAAAGTATACAATGGAGGAAAGAAAGCATCTTCAACAAATGGTGCTGGCACAACTGGTTGTCAACCTGTAGAAGAATGAAAATAGACCCGTATCTATCACCATGCACAAAACTCAAGTCCAAATGGATCAAAGACCTCAATATCAATCTGAACACACTGAACCTGATAGAAGTAAAAGTGGGAAGTACCCTACAACATATGGGCACAGGCGATCGCTTCCTAGATATAACCCCAGCAGCACAGACATTAAGAGCAACATTGAATAAATGGGACCTACTGAAACTGAGAAGCTTCTGTAAAGCAAAGGACACTGTCACTAATACAAAAAAAAGCAACCCACTGACTGGGAGAAGATCTTCACCAACCCCGCAACAGACAAAGGTCTGATCTCCAAAATATATAAAGAACTCAAGAAACTAGACTTTAACATGCTAATTAACCCAATTAAAAAATGGAGCACTGATCTGAACAGAGAATTCTCAACAGAAGAAGTTCAAATGGCCAAAAGACACTTAAGGTCATGCTCAACCTCCTTAGCGATCAGGGAAATGCAAATCAAAACAACTTTGAGATATCATCTTACACCCGTCAGAATGGCTAAAATCAAAAACACCAATGATAGCCTTTGCTGGAGAGGTTGTGGAGGAAGGAGTACCCTCATCCATTGCTGGTGGGAATGCAATCTTGTGCAACCACTTTGGAAATCAGTGTGGCGGTTTCTCAGGAAATTCGGGATCATCCTACCCCTGGACCCAGCAATGCCACTCTTGGGAATATACCCAAGAGAAGCCCAATCATATGACAAGGGCATTTGTTCAACTATGTTCATAGCAGCATTATTTGTAATAGCCAGAACCTGGAAACAACCTAGATTTCCTTCAATGGAAGAATGGATGAAGAAAGTGTGGAATATATACACATTAGAGTACTACTCAGCGGTAAAAAACAATGACTTCTCGAATTTTGCATGCAAATGGATGGAAATAGAAAACACTATCCTGAGTGAGGTAACCCAGACCCAAAGAGATGACATGGGATGTACTCACTCATAATTGGTTTCTAGCCATAAATAAAGGTCATTGAGTCTATAATTTAATATCTTAAAGAAGCTAAATAAGAAGGTAAACCCAAAGAAAAACATATAGCTATCCCCCTGGTTATGGGAAGTAGACCAGAATGCCGGGCAAAAAATTGGGATCTTGGGGGTGGGGTGGGGGGGTAAGGGGAGATGGGGAGAGAAAAGGGAGAAGGGGAGGATGGGGGGAACTTGGGGAAACGGGATGATTGGGATAAAGGAAGGCTGGATAGGGGAGTAGGGAAGCACATTTCTTTATTAAGGGAGCCATCTTAGGGTTGGCAAGAGACTTGGACCTAGAGGGGCTCCCAGTTGCCCAGGGCGATGTCCCCAGTTAGTTCCTGGGGCAGCTGAGGATAGTGAACCCGAAATGACCCTATCCTATAGCCATACTGATGAATATCTTGCATATCACCATAGAACCTTCATCTGGCGATAGTTGGAGATAGAGACAGAGACCCACACTGGAGCACCGGAGTGAGCTCCCATTGTCCCAATGAGGAGCAGAAGGAGGGAGAACATGAGCAAAGAAGTCAGGACCACAAGGGGTGCACCCACCCACGGAGACAGTGGGGCTGAGATCTATTGAGAGCTCACCAAGGCCAGCTGGACTGTGACTGAAAAAGCATGGGATAAAACCGGACTCTCTGAACATGGCGGACAATGAGGGCTGATGAGAAGCCAAGGACAATGGCATGGGGTTTTGTTCCTACTTCATGTTCTGGCCTTGTGGGAGCCTAGCCAGTTTGGATGTTCACCTTCCTAGACCAGGATGGAGGGGGAAGGATTTTGGACTTTCCACAGGGCAGGGAACCCTGACTGCTCTTCAGGCTGGAGAGGGAGGGAGAGAGGAGTGGGGGGAGGGGGAGAGGAGTGGGGGGAGGAGTGGGAGGAGGGGGAGGGAAATGGGAGGCTGGGAGGAGGGGAAAAAAATTTTTTTTGCAATAAAATAAAATAAAAAAAAAGAAAACAGAATATGGTTTATGAATCCAGGTATGCGTTATACTTACATTTACACACACACACACATATTAATATATTCAGCTGGTTTTGTAGTTGGACAATGGCTCTGTACTTCTCCAAATCCACGCATGTTGTTAAAAAGAACATTCAGAGTTTCTGTCTCATATCTGGAGCCATCTGGTATGGGACAGAAGAAAGACTTTAGGAAAAGTTGTACGTTCTCCATGCCTTTTTCTGTCTAATCATATTCTTCATTGAATGTACGTTTATATGAATGATGTTTAAGTTTTCATGATGAACAGTAGATTTTCCTACAGATCCTTTTCCTTTCAAGTTTCCAGGAAGAAGATGGGACTCCACAGAAAGAACTCTACCTAGTTGAGATGACATTGTGATACACACAGCAGTACTATAAGACTGCTTCTTCTTTTGGGTACCAGCTGCTGAAATGGTGCACCTTCTCATGACATTCTTGCCAGAACTCCAAATAAGAACTTGGAAAAAAAATATCTATCGACTGCTTGGAAATTGTTTGCAACTATATTAGACAGTAATTTTGAAACTTAACTATTACTTTAATTCTGCAGGACCCCATTAAGAGAACATCACCCACATGACAGTGGGAAGCAATTCTAGAAGATAATACCCCCATCCCAAAAAAGTTTGTTCATAGGCTTGAGACTACTGTTTAGGGGTTTTTAATTATTATTTGCATTAGATAGAGGGTTGGGGAGAAAATTCCATTTTCTAACACAGAGGGATAGTAACAGAGTGAATACTTATGAGCTATTAGCCATAGATAATTTACATTGATATAGATTTTGTATATTGATACAAGTTCAAATTATATTTGTTACTTTTGTTTACATTTTTTTTTATTTTTTTCTTTTCTTCCCATTGCCATTTTTCTAGAGTTCTCAGTAGTCCTCATTGTCCGCTATGTTCAGCGAGTCCGGTTTTATCACAGGCTTTTTCAAACCCAGGCCAGCTGGCCTTGTAGAGTTCCTGATAGAACATCCCCATTGTCTCAGTGTGTGGGTGCACCCCTCGCGGTCCTGAGTTCCTTGCTCGTGCTCTCTCTCCTTCTGCTCCTGATTTGGACCTTGAGATTTCAGTCCGGTGCTCCAATGTGGGTCTCTGTCTCTGTCTCCTTTCATCGCCTGATGAAGGTTAATATTCAGGAGGATGCCTATATGTTTTTCTTTGGGTTCACCTTCTTATTTAGCTTCTCTAGGATCATGAATTATAGGCTCAATGTCCTTTATTTATGGCTAGAAACCAAATATGAGTGAGTACATCCCATGTTCCTCTTTTTGGGTCTGGCTTACCTCATGTTTACATTATTTGTATACCTATACAAAGTTATTTTGTCAGATTGTATATATGTATGTTATTATCACTGTTTAGGAAATTTTGTATATTGATACACCTTTTAGGATATATTTTCATATTGCATTACATATTACTCCTACCTCTGATCAAGATACTTATATATTGTTTACATTTTGAGGTCATTATCCACAGTTGTTGCACAATTGTTTACAGTTTATTTAATATTCTGATATGAAGTGTTAGTCTTTAAGTTATACAGGTATTAATTATTACAGGTCAATAGTTGTTCATGCTTGTTGTAATTGCCTCTGTTCCTGGTCTTGCAGAGGGCTATTGTCTAGGACAGTGATCTGTAAGTTTTCCCTTTAAATAAATAACCCTTTTATTAATCAAAATTCCAAACTGATGTGGGATTGTTTTGTGACTTACTTCTACAAGCACCTATGCAAGAAAACCAAGAAGGAAGTAGGAGCTATAGATGACCATGAGAAGCATAGTAGCTCCTGGGAAAACAGGAATGTTCAGCTTAGGTGGCAGGAGAAGTGCAAGGAACTGACCCAGTCTGGCTGCAAGGCAAAAATATCCAGCATCACATTATGGTATAGGAGTCTCTGTGCTCATCCGGAAGCATCTATTCCTCCCAGGAAAAGTCCATGGTCACATCTTTTTTTTTCTTTTTTTTTATTGAGAAAACGAAAAAAGTTTCCGCCTCCCCCCAGCCTCCCATTGCCCTCCCCCTCCTCCCACCCCTCTCCCCCTCCCCCCACTCCCCTCACCCTCATCCTCCAATCCAAAGAGCAGTCAGGGTTCCCTTCCCTGTGGAAAGTCCAAGGTCCTCCCCCCTCCGTCCATGTCTAGGAAGGTGAACATCCATACTGTCTAGGCTCCCACAAAGCCCAAACTTGAAGTAGGATCAAAACCCAGGGCCATTGTCCTTGGCTTTTCATCAGCCCCCATTGTTCGCCATGTTCAGAGAGTCCTGTTTTATCCCATGCTTCTTCCGTCACAGTCCAGCTGGCTTTGGTGAGCTCCCAATAGGTCAGCCCCACTGTCTCCGTGGGTGGGTGCACCCCTCGTGGTCCTGACCTCCTTGCTCACGCTCTCCCTCCTTCTGATCCTCACTGGGAACTTGGGAGCTCAGTCCGGTGCTCCTGTGTGGGTCTCTGTGACTATCTCCATCCATCACCTGATGAAGGTTCTATGGTGATATGCAAGATAATCATCAGTATGGCTATAGGATAGAGTCATTTCAGGTTCCCTATCCTCAGCTGCCCAAGGAACTAACTGGGGACCTCGCCTTGGGCTCCTGGGAGCCACTCTAGGTTCAAGTCTCTTGCCAACCCTAAGGTGACTCCCTTAACTAAAAATTGTGCTTCCGTGCTCCCCTATCCCACCTTCCTTTATCCCAATCCTCCTGTTTCCCCAAGTTTCCCTCATCCTCCCCCTCTTAATTTTCTCTCCCCTTCCCCCGATACTCCCATCCCCCCCCCCAAGATCCCAAAATTTCTCCCC
The DNA here is from genome assembly GCA_025134845.1 of Neodon shergylaensis. Taxonomy (NCBI): domain Eukaryota; kingdom Metazoa; phylum Chordata; class Mammalia; order Rodentia; family Cricetidae; genus Neodon; species Neodon shergylaensis. The sequence continues at coordinate 967,699 of JABTXL010006015.1, forward strand.
GGCAATTTTGTCTACTTCCCTTAGTCAAGAGAATAATTATATGTTTTTCCTTGGGTTCACCTTCTAATTTAGCTTCTTTAGGTTCACCAATTATATACTCCGTGACCATTATTTATGGCTAGAAACCAATTATGAGTGAGTACATCCCATGTTCATCTCTTTGGGTCTGGGATACCTCACTCAGGATAGTGTTTTCTATTTCCATCCATTTGCATGCAAAATTCGAGAAGTCATTGTTTTTTTACCGCAGCGTAGTACTCTAATGCGTATATATTCCACACTTTCTTCATCCATTCTTCCATTGAAGGGCATCTAGGCTGTTTCCAGGTTCTGGCTATTACAAATAATGCTGCTATGAACATAGTTGAACAGATGCTTTTGTCATGTGATAGGGCATCTCTTGGGTATATTCCCAGGAGTGGTATTGCTGGGTCCAGGGGTAGCTTGATCCCGAATTTCCTGAGAAACCGAAACACAGATTTCCAAAGTGGTTGCACAAGATTGCATTCCCACCAGCAATGGATGAGGGTACCCCTTCCTCCACAGCCTCTCCAGCAAAGGATATCATTGGTGTTTTTGATTTTAGCCATTCTGACAGGTGTAAGATGATATCTCAAAGTTGTTTTGATTTGCATCTCCCTAATCACTAAGGAGGTTGAGCATGACCTTAAGTGTCTTTTGGCCATTTGAACTTCTTCTGTTGAGAATTCTCTGTTCAGTTCAGTGCCCCATTTTTTAATTGGGTTAATTAGCATTTTGAAGTCTAGTTTCTTGAGTTCTCTATAAATTTTGGAGATCAGGCCTTTGTCTGTTGCAGGGTTGGTGAAGATCTTCTCCCAGTCAGTAGGTTGTCTTTTTGTCTTAGTGACAGTGTCTTTTGCTTTACAGAAGCTTCTCAGTGTTAGTAGGTCCCATTTATTCAATGCTGCCCTTAATGTCCGTGCTGCTGGGGTTATACATAGAAAGCGATCTCCTGTGCCCATTTGTTGTAGGGTGGTTCCCACTTTCTCTTCTATCAGGTTCAGTGTGTTCGGACTGATATTGAGGTCTTTGATCCATTTGGACTTGAGTTTTGTGCAAGGTGATAGATATGGGTCTATTTTCAATCTTCTACAGGTTGATATCCAGTTGTGCCAGCACCATTTGTTGAAGATGCTTTCTTTCCTCCATTGTATACTTTTAGCTCCTTTATCGAAAATGAGGTGATCATAGGTTTGTGGGTTAAAATTTGGGTCTTCTATGCGATTCCATTGATTGACTTCTCTGTTTTTATGCCAGTACCACACTGTTTTCATTACTGTAGCTCTGTAATAGAGTTTGAAGTCAGGGATGGTAATGCCTCCAGAAGATCCTTTATTGTATAGGATTGTTTTAGCTACCCTGGGTTTTTTGTTTTTCCATATAAAGTTGATTATTGTCAATTCAACAGGATGAAGTCTCAATCCTAAATATCTATGCCCCTAATTTAAAAGCACCCACGTACGTAAAAGAAACATTACTAAAACTCAAAGCAGCCATCAAACCGCACACACTAATAGTAGGAGACTTCAACACTCCTCTCTCACCAATGGACAGGTCAATCAGACAGAAACCTAACAGAGAAATTAGAGAATTAAATGAGGTAATGAATCAATTGGACTTAACAGACATCTATAGAATATTCCACCCAAATAGGAAAGAATATAGACTGTCTTGCCAGGGCAAACTCTGACTCTTTCAGGCAGGCAGTCTGACTGAGTGTGGTCTGTGAGCAGAATGCTGCAGCTTGCTTGCTGGCAGGAACCTTGAAACACTGTAGAGTTGTGGCAATCAAACCAGCTCTGGCTGGTACCTCAGCCACAAGGCTGGAATCGCAGAAAGCTAAGGAATGGGATGGATCCAACTGGCAAAGCCGCGGCTTTAGTCCTATCCATATTGCTCAGTAATTTAAAGGCTCATGTGGCCAGAAAAAGAGAGAGAGATACAGTAAAGAGAGATTCAAAAACAAAGAAAACCTCTAAATGGTTTATAGTGTGTTAAGAATATATGCAGTCTAAAACTTAAAGTTCTTAAAGTTAAAAAAAAGAAAGAAAGAGTAGTTGGGTGTGATAGTACACACCTTTAATTCCAACACTTGGGAGGCAGAAGTAGATTGACCTCTGTGACTTCAAGGAGCAGAGGTAGATTGACCTCTGTGACTTCAAGGTGTGGTGGCAGACACCTTTAATCCCTGCACTGAGAAGGCAGAGGCAGACAGATCTCTATGAGTTCAAGGATAGCCTGGTCTATAGAGGTAGTTCCAGGACAAATATACACAGAGAACATGTCTCAAAAAGCCAAAAGTTAAAAATAAAAATAAAAGAAATATAGGTTAAAATAAAGTCACAAGATGGAAAATACACAGAGAATCTTGATACTGTATGCTATTATGCTCTCTTTGAATTGCTTGAATGCTGAGGAAGGAGCATCAGCTGCTAAAAGATATTTGCTTATAAATGCTGCTTAATTAATCCAAGACAGGTATTTTGAAAATACCTTGGCTTCAAAATTGAAGTCAAATGTATGTTACTTTGGAGAAGAGGATTTGCTTTTGTTTCTACAGGAAATGAGAGACTGTGGATTCATTCTGAGTTAAGGAAAATCAGATTTGATTAAGGAAGACCACCTGAGAAATCTCCAGTAGGAATAGATGGCCCAGATGTCTAAGTTCTACATCCAGAACAGATTCAAGACTGTTTCTTGAGATGATCAAGACTCAAGGATACTCCAGTCAGGACTTGATGATAATTGTAATTTTTTTTAGGTCCCCATAAGATTATCAGTGCCCCCAGTCAGCCAGAAGTAGCCTAGAATACTACTTCCACATTCCCAAAAAATGGACTATGGATAGTTTCCTTTGTTAAAAAAAAAAGAGGGGGAAGTGGTGTGGGAGAATTGTCTTTTTTTCTGTCAATCATGTTTTAAATAAACACTGACTGGCCAGGCAGGAAGTATAGGTGGGTCAACCAGACAGGAAGTAGAGGCGGGCCTTGAGAACAGGACAATTCTAGGAAGGAGGAAGCCCATTCCTCCCAGTCCAGCCCAGACCACCAAAGAAACATGTAAGCTGCACTGCTGAGAAAGGTACTGAGCCACATGGCTAACATAGATAAGAGTAATGGGTTAATATAAGCTACACGATCTAATAAGAAGACTGAGCTAGTGGGCCTATCAGTTTATAACCTAATGTAGACTCTGTGATTTTCTTTGGGGCTTGCTGGCTGTGGGGAACTGGGCAGGGCAGAAACCCCAACAAGCAGACCCCTTATGTTACAAAAAGCTCATTCAGTAGAGCATGAGACTCTTAATCTCAGGGTCGTGGGATCGAGCCCCACGTTGGAAGCCATTCTGTAGTGAGGAGGCAAGCAGGCCTGCTTTTTGTCTTGACCAGCTCCCGCACGGCTAGCTTTACACCCGAAATAACAACACACAAACTGTATTCATTTAAACACTGCATGGTCCGTTAGTTCTAGCCTCTTACTGGCTAATTCTCACATCTTGGTTAACCCATTGCTCTTAATATGTGTAGCACCATGAGGTGGTGGCTTACCAGGAAGATTCTAATCTATGTCCATCTTGGGCCAGAGCTTCATTGCATCTGCCTGACTCTGCTTGTTTCTCCCAGAATTCTGTTCTGTCTACTCTACCCACATAAGGGCTGGCCTATCAAAAGGCCAAAGCAGTTTCTTTATTAGCCAATGAAAGTAACACATAGACAGAAGACCCTCCTACATCACATGGTTGGAGAAATGAACTAACTTCTACAAATTGTCCTCTGACATTCATACACACACACACACACCATGACACCTGTGTCCATATACATACACATGCACAGAGCACACAAAAACACAGAAGTGCATGAATACACACATGTAAATAATGTTTTTGAGAACTGGCACAAGGGAGTCTAAATGAGCTCCTAATGGTCAACATTCAACAATTTGAACCACAAACTAAATAACACCCTTATTGGGGCATAAAGGAATTGTGAAATAACATGAGTCCATGCTGGCATGAATGGTTGGATGAGCAGATAAACAGGAATGAAAGACAGTGTTCTTCCAGAAGAAATCATGACTATTTCTAGATGTTCCTGTCCTCTGGGCAGGGGAATTACTTCCTTCAGTGTGAGCACGTGTTTCCAAAGACAGAAGCAAGATGGCCAGGGGCATGGATCTGTCAGGGAAGTGCTTGCTGTGTAAGCATGAATACTTGAATTTATATCCTCAGAACCCATGAGGAAAGCCAGTCACAATAGTACACCTTGTAATCGCAGCCCCAGGGAGTCCAACCCAGGAGGTCACTGGCCAGCTAATGTTTTCAAATTAGCAAATTCCAGTTTTAGTAAAAGACCCTGTCTCAAAAACTATAAGGTAGTCAGCTGTTAAGAGGATCGAGGACCCACATGGCAGCTCTCAACCATCTGTCACTCCAGTCCAGAAGATCCAACAATTGCCTCCGACAATCACAGCCACTACAGGCAGATCATATGATATTCATAAAGGAAAAATCCTCAGGCACATAATCAAGAATAAATAAAATCTTACTAAAAAGCCAAAATTTGTATGTATTTACATGTACACACAAATACACATATGCATAAACATATGCATAATTTCTGCATGCCTTTAATCCAGCACTCCAGATGCAGAGGCAGGCCCATCTTTGTGAGTTCAAGGCTATTGTGGTCTACAAAGCGAGTTCCAGTATAGAGTTGCTACATAGAGAAACCTTATATGAAAAACAAAATAAATGAACACATAAACAAATAAAAATTGCTATTGCTATGATAAAACACCATGACTAAACACTAAGTAAGGAGGATATGGTTTATTTGTCTTATACTTGCAAAACCATTCAACATCAAAGTCAGGAAACTCCATCAGGGCAGGAAACTGGAGGCAGAAACTGATGCAGAGGCCCTGGATGGGTACTGCTTACTGGTTTGTTTCCCATAGCTTGCTCAGCCTGCTTTCTTATAGAACCAAGAGCCAACTGCCTAGAGATTACCCCACTAACAATGGCCTGAGCCATCCCATTAATCACTAATTCAGAAAATGCCTGTCCAGGGGATGGTGGTGCACACCATTAATCCCAGCCCTTGGAAGGCAGAAGCAGGCAAATCTCTGAGTTCTAGGATAGCCTGATCTACAAAGTGAGTTCCAAGCCAGCCTGGGCTACACAGAGAAAACTTTTCTGAGATGTTGGGAAGACAAAATGCCTTATAGGCATCCCTGCAGTCCAAATTTATGGAGGCATATTTCTTCTTCTTTTCTTTTCTTATTTTATTTTATTTTATTTCATCTTTTGGTGTTTCAAGAACCATGTGTATCTCTGTGTAGCCCTGACCATCATGGAACTTTTTGTAGACCAGGCTGGCCTCAAAATCAAAGAAATCCTTGCCTTTGGTTCCAAAATACTGGGACTAAAGGCGTGTGCCAGCACTACCATAAGGAGGTATGTCCTTAATTGAGATTTCCTCCTCTCTGAGGACATAAAACTGGCCAGCATACCACGTAACCACACACACTAATGAAGATTTGTGTGAGTTCACAGACACACACACGCACACACATGAACACAAATAGGAAACCGTGAGGAACTGGGAAAACAGTAGAGACATTTTGTAAGAGAATATTAATGGTTCAGTGAGCAGTTCCAATCACTGGAGAAATGTGTGCATGTCTTGTGTCCTCTGACATGTGGGGTTAAGGGTCTTAACCTCTGTGAGTTCTACAGAAAGCCTGATGCCAGCTCTGACAGGTAGAGGGGGCTACAGGTGTCACCCAGCAGCAGACACGTGAGGTTTTGTGTTGCCTAGATATGTGAACATCATAGCAGGCTGTCCCTCAGATTTGGTAAATTTTCTAAGAAGTCTGGGGAATCAAACATCGAATCTTTTAGTCAGGTGAAGGCGAGCACATCAGACATGAGGGCAGAGCATTTGGAGGCCCGGGCTCTCCCTGGGGTCATGCTTACGGGGAAGTGGTTCTGTACCTGGTACAGAGGTACAATGAATGACAAACAGGCCAGGGTAATGATGAGTTCTGGTTTCAGGGCCCACAGTGGTCAGGGGACTGGCAGAGTCCAGAGAAATAAGGGGAAGACTGGTGCTTCCCACGTGGAATCCCCGTTTGCTTGTGGGAGGCTGAGGCAGGTGTGTCCCCAGTTACCTGTCTGGGATCCCTTTGCTCACAAAGGTAGAAATGGGTGCAAGAAGGGGCACTCTCCAACTGCTGGATTGGGCAGCTTTCATTGTCCTCCATGTGTCCCAGCAGGGAGCAGAAGCAGCTGGCAGGTGGGAGCAGCAGCAGAAGGTACCCTCTAGTGAACAGGCCTCACACCAGCATGGGACCCAGAGCCTCATGGATAGGAAGTGAGTCCTTCTTGGCACTCACCAGTGCTGTGGCCTGTGGCCTTGGTGAGGCTCTTGTGTCTAAAGACACCACATCTCCTTGAACCTCTTTGGCAATTAGGACCTGAAGTTTCTGTCCTCTGGATCTGTCCCCTTTGATCCTTCCTCAGACTCTGCTCCCTGCCCTCCCTTGCTGTTACCCTTCCTTTTCCTTCTTTTCCCCCTCAAATGCTCAGCTAGCATGCTATGGAACAATTGTCTGTATTCTGTCAATTATATTTTAAATAAATGTTGATTGGTCAGTAGCAAGGCAGAAATTATAGGCGGGATAACCAGACAGGAAGTAGAGGCGGGTCAATGAGAACAGGAGAATTCTGGGAAGAGGAAAGGTTTTTAAGCTGTCTTGGCCCCACCACAGAAGAAGCAAGATGTGACTGCCTTGCTAAATAAAGGTACAGAGCCATGTAGCTAACATAGACAAGAATAATGGACTAATGTAATTTTAAGAGTTAATAAGAATCCTGAGATACTAGGCCAATCAGTTTATAACTAATATAGGCCTCTGTGTGATTTCTTGGGACCTAATGACTATGGAAACTTGGAAAGATGAAAACTCAGACAAGAGTAGCACACATCAAGCTCCTTGTCTGCTGAACAATCAACTGTCATTCCCCTGCCTCAGCCTTTGCTCCACTGCTTCGTTCTGCATCACTGTCGCTGTCCATTCAGCCCACATTCTTGAAAGAAGGGCAGAAAAATGACAGAAGCCATCAAGGCCATCATGCTGGGTTCTTGGTGGAAAGTCAAACGAACTGGATCAGCAAGACAGTTAGGCAGTGACCAATTAGGGGGCCAGATTGCTTCAAATGAGGCATCTTTGCTTAGTTATGAGAAGATGAACAAGAGCCACTTGCAGTATGAACTTAAGGTGTATTTCTGGCTGGCCTTGGTCTCCCTGTGGGGACCAGGATGGCCTCCAATTCACAGTGGTCCATTTGCCTCTGCCTTCTAAGTGTTAGGATTGAAAAGTATTGGACACCACACTAGGCAGTTGTTAATGAATATTAGCAATGCTTCCTACCAGGCCCAGGGAAAGCAGAATTCATCATAATACAGATACCCCCTGGCCCCCCAACACTCCATTTTCATGGTTATGAACTCAAGACTAACCTAGGCATGAATCGTTCAGCTAAAAAACCAGAAACATCAGCAAAGAATATAATAGGTCAAGTTTAGCTGGATAATGAATACTTTTGATCCCAGGCAGAGGCAGGTAAATCTCTGTGAGTTTAATACCAATCTGATCTACAGAGTGAGTTCTAGGACAGCCAGAGCTATGTATAGAGATCCTACCATAAAACATAGCAAGCAAAACAAGCAAAATAACAACAACAAAAACATGGAAGTGAAGGATGAATCCAACACAGGAGGACTTCAGGGTTAGAGTCTGCTTCAATGGAGCCTTGAGCAAGTGAAAGATGGGGGCTGGGGTGGAAACAGTCAGAACAGGGTCCCCAAGTGGTCAGTGGTCTGGTCTACCCTAGACACTGACTACTAGGGAGGCTTTTAATAAACATTGAGTTCTCTGGTGTGACAGGGTACTGTGACCTCACTCTAGAGGCCTGATGGAGGAACCTGGCCCTCTCCCTGCTCATCACTTCCTGGGTCTTCACATGACATGTGACCTTAAGCAGAACAGTAAGAATAGGCCAGGCTGAACCTGGTTCTTTGTTGAGCAGGATCTTATTCTCCTGCCAAAACACACATCTCCCTGCCCCACACAGCACACAGCCCCAGGAAGTTTCAAGGAGGGTTCTGGGAGGAGACTGGAGAGCTCAGACCCAGCCTCGCCCTGCACCCTGAGCAGAGCAGGGCCTTTAAAAAAGGGTCCCAAGCTGGGTAGGAGCACCTGCCAGCATTACCATGAAGCTCACTGGTGCTCTCGTGTTGCTGGGGGCTGCCCTGCTCCTGACCTCAGGGGGAAGTGGGTTCTAGGGTGTGGGTGACCTTGGGGAAGTGTGTTCTAGGATGTGGGTGTCAGGGATGCAGGGTCTCCTGGGCCCTCACACCTCACTCCCCAGAAAGGACATCTGTGTTCTGATGCACAGCTTTCAAGGGAGGACCACCATTTCTTTGTGTTCCAGATTGTGACATTTGCCCACTTTTAAGGAAGGAGATCGCTCTTTTCCTTGGCCCATCTGTTCCTGACTATTTGGAGTTCGTGAGCCAGTACAAGAATGACCGTAAAACATTGGAAGTTGCTGAAACTATAAAGATGTGTGTTGATAACAAGATGACAGCGGAAGACAAGGCAAATGTGCAGAATTTTGTGGTGAGTTCTCTGTGTGTCTGGCCCGGGAGCCTGTGTGCTCACCTGCTCACCCTAGCTTAGGGATGGAGCGTGTCTTCCTCCCCAGCACTGCAGCTTCTCTGTTAACCCAGAAAGATGTCAGGAGGAAGGGGCAAGAAGGACACTGACTGTTCATCTCAGTCAAGCCAGACCAGACCCCCACCCCAAGAGGGTTAGGGTTAGGGTAAGACCTTTGCCCCAAAGTACCACTTGGTCTCCATTTGGCTTTTTGGTCCAGGCTTCTGAGTCCAGCCACATAAGCACCTGGCACCCCTCTTCCAGCCCAGATCTTTTATAATAACTTTTCAAGTCTACCACCACACCCCAAACACTCACAGTTTTTTTTGTCCCCTGGATCTCTGAGGTCACTGTGTAGAATCCAGACATGGGACACTCAGCTGCAGAATCCAATTGAATCCACTCTTATCCCCAGAACTGGTGGGATTGTCAACACCCCAGCTGCATGTCTCTGAGGTCATCATGTGACAGGAATCAGTTCATTGTGTGGCCAAAACTGCCCGCAGGCTCACCTGGAGTCCTGCCTGGCCCTCCCCCACTGCTTCTCCATTCTGCCCCACATGTGCCCATGGTGTCCCGAGGGCAGGTGGCTCTTCCCATCAGGCTGGATTGGAGGCTGTTTACAAGGCTCGCCCTGGTGTGGTTTGTTAGAGACAGAATGGAAGGGAGACTCCCTGGGCCAAGTCAGACCCAGGATCTGTTTTAGACAGAGTGCAGGTCCCTCCCAAGTGGTGTCCCGTGTATGACTGCTGAGATCTACTTCACCTCTGACGCTTTGCCACCTCTTTCTTTTTTGCAGGATAAATTAGATGCTTATTCTTACTGCTGATGATTCTGCCTTCACCAGAAAACTCAAGGAAGCCACTTGCCTGCTCACCTGCATAGATGCGGCAAGCCCTGCCCTTACCCTCCAGGTGTCTAAAAACAAGATTCCAACAATAAAAGCCTTGTGATTCATAGGGGAGCATTGACTTTTTGGATTTGTGGTTGGGCATTGAATGGGTTGGGACATAACAGTGACAACCAGTGGGACTTTGAACTGTCACTACTGAATTGCAGCGCTGAAAAATGTCCCTGAAGAACACGTTAGGAGACCCCAGTCACTACAGCCATTGTGTCTGTCACTTTCATGGGCCATAGTCTATAGGGCACATAAATAATATCCGCAGTATATAATATGCCCGGGAACATGGAGCAGTGAAGAACCAGAGAAGCCAAGTGTCTGCTGAGGATCACACTGGCTCCAGGCAGCAAAATTTGTGCCTTCTTCCCACTGGTTGGGTCAATGGCCAATTGTGTATGTATCGTGTGTGTGAGTTAAAATGCTGCTCTGGGCATCTGGAACCATCTATAAAACCTGACCACAGCTGGGATGTGGGCGCTGTCTCAGGCTTCTGGGACCATGACTTACTTTGTTATATTTGTTTGGGGGAAGGGGGATAAGTAATAGTGTGTGTGTGTGTGTGTGTGTGTGTGTGTGTCTGTTTGTGTGTATGTGCATTTGTGTGTGTATATATAGAGGTCAAATTGCTCTCCTGCCTTGCAGGTCGCAGGGCTTGAACTCAGGTTGCCAGGATAGGGACCAGGTGCCTTTACCTGTTGAGCCATCTCCCCAGCCCCACAACTGACTTTATAAAGGGTCAGTTTACACACATCTGAATAGAAATAAGGGACTACTGTTAACTCAAAGGTCATCAGGTGAACACAATTCTTGTGTCACAAAAATCTGGTTGCCTATGTAATCTGATTTTGTAGCATTGGAGAATATCTGAAAAAAGGACTCTACACTTTTGTGATGGGCGCAGTCCTTTCCACGGCATCCTCATAGGTCTCCTGTTGCAGGAGAGAGACCAGAACTTCCGGGATACCAGCGAAACTGATAGCCAAGTGCCTGTGCATACCCTTGTTCCAACTTTAGGGTGTTTTCTCCCATGAAGGGTCATGGCTTGAGGATACTACATTACCCCAAAGCCTCAGCACTTTGAGTCCCAGGAGGCACATCCAGCATTGCTCAAGTGCCATGTGCCAGGTATCAGTATAGACGATCTGAGAGTCTGAGTTTGTGCTGCCTCCTCAGGTTAAGTAACTCAAAGAATCCTGGTGATTCTGGAATATGTCGCATAGGTGACACCTGGACCGGTCAGTACAGGCCAGCGGAACTTTGCTAGGTCCCATCCCTGAGAGTCTTCGCTCAGTTTCGGGTCTGCAGGTGGCTGCCACCCTAACAAACTTTGCCTGTGGTGGTGCTCTGGCCCCGGGAGAGCTTACAGACCTCCCTGAGCTCCTCTGACCTCAGAGGCAGCCCCTGGTCAGGTCTTTTCAGCCTCACCTGGCTGATTGGGGGACTCTGGAGCCTGCCTGGGGGAGGTAACTGTCTGACACCCAGTGCAAGGGAGGCTGGAAAAGTGTTCTCTACAGAGAGACCCAAGTGTTGAGAGCCTTGCAGATGTGCTTCTGGGAAGATGGGAGACCGAGCAGATGAGCCCAGGGACTTTCATTCTGAGGGCGCTGGTGCCATGTTGAGCTGAAGAGACTATTATTTGTGTGTGTATATATATATGTGTGTGTGTGTGTGTGTGTGTGTGTGTGTGTGTGTGTCTGTGCACATAACTTTCAGTGCTCCGGGAGACCAGAAAAAGGCTTCGTTCCCGGAAACTGAAGTTATAGACCATTGTGTGATGCCTTGTAGGTGCTAGGAATTGAACTGGAACCCATGAAATAGCAGCCAATCTGTCAACCACTGAGCCATCTCCAGCCTTTTATACCTACAAACCAAGGAGAGTCGTGGGTCATTGGAAGAAAGGAAATGCTGTTAGATGAAGTAGAAAGCTTGGTGGGATAATTTTTTAGGAAGAATTTTATGAAGAAGATTTGGGTCAGGCAATGGTGGCACACACTTTCAATTCCAGCACTGAGTAGCCAGGACAGGTAGATCTCTGTTCCAGGACAACCTACAAAGATCAGCCAGGAGTATACAGAGAAACCCTGTCTTAAAAAAAAAGCAAACAAACAACAAAAAAGAAGTATGTTTGGGGCCATGCTGAATCTGAGCTGGTCTAGAGAACTCTGTGTGAAGGTATTGAGTGTACGTGTGGAGTTCTGGACAGAGGTTCCTATTGGAGACAGCCCATTTAGGTGACCTATATGTACATAGATGTAGAATTTAGTTCTATTAGGAAAGAAGATCAGGGGATGATGTGAGCATTGCTAGGAGCAAGGCAGGGGGTTAGGGATCAGCTTAGGAGCACTGGACTCACCTCTCAGATTGAGATGGGATCACAAAGACAGATAAGTTTAAGTCATGTTCATGGGTTAGAACTGTGTTTCGCTGGGGAGCCACCTCATGTCTCTCTGGCTTTTTCTTTCTTCCCCAATCCCTCTGAGCAAGTCTGGAATTTTCCTATAGCAGTCTCTACAGCAAATGTCCACAAGTCCCAAACTCCACAGGTGCTTGGCTCCAAATGCCTCTGTTTTTAGCCCTCAGCACCAAGCAGCTCTGCCTTCAGGTAGCTCTGTGCTTTCTCTTCCTGCCACTCACACGGCTGATTTCACAGTTTCCCTTGCAGGTCGCTGGCTGCTTGACTCCTTTTCTCCCCACAAGTGTGGGCCTTCCCTGGAACCCCTCATCAGGCTGCGGACACAGGGTCAGGACAGCTGTTCTCAGCCAGGATGGACACCACCTGCTTTTCAGCTCAGGCAGGGTAAGCAGAGGCAGCCGACCCCAGACTTTACTATTATCATCAGCAGATTTGGTAAGACAATTGGGAACTGTTAAAGGGAGGATTAATTCAAAAAACAAAGGGAGAGTGGTTTTGTCCACATCCAAAAATGGAAACCACTGTTAGGATGGAGAGACTTAGGGGATAATTAACTTAGATAGGATTCATGTAATGTCAAGTATAAATTTTATCCCTTTGATTCTTCTTGTTTTATCCCTAAAAAAACTTGGTTGATATGACTGCCAAGAGATAAAGGCTTTAGAGAAGGTGACTACTGATAATATGCAAAGTATGCAAAGTGTACAACACCACTAAAGAAAATAATGGAATTATGACTGATAAGTTACAAGCCTCAAGAAAACTTATTAAATCTAATAATCAAGATATTCAAATATTGGAAGAGGAATTTAAAGGAGAACCAATCACACCGTTACATCATAAACTTAGAGAGGAACAGTCTAAGGCTGTCAGACAACCAGCCTTAATTTATTTAATCACCTTCTGGAAATAACTGTCAAATGGCAGTACTCCAAGGCTGTGTCGGAGATGATTGGGTTCCTGTGGTAATGTTAGATTTAAGAAGATAGAGGAGGCTATAGTTTTACAAGGCATACACACACTCACATTTTGTGCAGCAGATGTTAAATTCATGGTCAACTGGTAATAGAATTGTCCCAAATGACTGGAAAGACTTGGTTACAATAGCATATTGGAACCTGGTCCACAGTTACAGTGGAGGACATGGTAAGAAGTTGAGGCTAGGACCACTGAACAACAAAGTGGGCTAGAAGCCTTGAAATCTCCCAAGACCAACGTCTTCAAGAGGACAATTATGCTGATGTACAAAGTCAGTCTCTACATGATGACTATGACCACACCCTGACTCTCTGCCATGCAGCAACTTTGAATGCTTGGGACAAAAGAAGTCAGAAAGAGGACTCAGTCATTTACTAAAGTTATACAGGACCCAAAAGAAACCTTCACTGATTATATTTAACAAAGATTGATTTCAGCTGTGAATAGAATGACACCAAATTTAGAAGCTAGATGAATAATTGAGTCTTTGGCTTTTGAAAAAGTTAATTCATAAAGCAAATGATAATTAGGCCTTTAATGGCAAGATCTGTTATAGGAAAATGCTCTTTTACACTGTAAAGATTTGTCACTTGTATTCGTTTTATAAAAGGTGGATTGGCCAGTACCAAGGCAGGAAGTATAGATAGAGCAACCAGACTAAGAGAATTCTAAAAGTGGAAAGGCAGAATCAATCACCAGCCAGACACAGAGAAAGCAAGATGAGAATGTCTCATTGAGAAAAGGTACCAAGCTACATAGATAAGAATTATGGGTTAATTTAAGTTGTAAGAGCTAGTTAATAATAAGCCTGATTAATGCTTTATAATTAATAAACTAATTAATTATTTATAAACAGTTTGTAATTAATATAAGCCTCTGGGTGTTTCTTTGTGGGACTGAATGACTGTGGGACTGGATGGGACAGAAATTTCCATTACAAAGGTCAGTACCCATACAGGAATGGATCTGAGATACAGTCGGTATTGAATCCCATAACCATGAAGATACTTGGTTAGGAGAGGTGATTTCCAGAGGCTCAAAGAAAATCAAAATGTCAGATGTTTTAATTGTGGTAAACAAGATTTTTTCACTGAAAAAAAAATTTTCTAGAAGGATTTTTCTAGACTGGACATTCTAGAAGCAATGTTTTCTCTAGGATTAATCCAAACAGAACACCCCTACCTTTTGGAGTAGACAGAAGAATCGGCAAAGGCCAAAAAGGAACAATGACGCAGATCAACAAAGGACAGAAAGAGTAACCCTTTGCCACCAGGAAATGCCTTGGGGGACCTCTCTCAGACCCCCATGTCCAATTTGGTTGAAGGATACTCCATGCCAGAACAACTAAACCATACTGGGGCTAGGGATTTGGATGAGTAGTTAAGAGTACTGAATTTTCTTTCAAAAGTCTGACTTCAAATCCCAGGACTCACATGGTGGCCAGCAACCATCTACAGTGACTCTGCTGCCATCTTCTGGTACATGGAGTCAGAGCATTGAAAAATGTATAACCCCAATAAAAAAAAGAAATAGATACTAAAAACCATACTACTCTGGATGATGGATCAGTTTTAGAGGATAAAGCAAAAAATTTCAGAAGCCATCAAATAAATATTTTGGCAGACTTCTATGAAAGATCAGAGACCAAAACTAAAAATATAAATAAATGACATTGTAAATGAGGGTATCACAGACACAGGGACCAATGTAACAATAAATTGTACCAGAATCTTGACTCCCAAATTGGCCTCTTCAGGAGGTAAATGTTCAACTTTTAGGGATTAGAACATTTCCTGGTATGGAAAGGGTTGCACTAGAAGGGTTAAATGTGTAGGGCCAGAAGAACAGATAGGAAAATTAAAGCCATATGTGGCTAACATAGCAGTCAATTTATAGGTATGTAAATGATTACAACAGAGGAAAACCTCAAATCTTAGAAAGAAACCATAACTGACATGTTTCTGAGAAAAATATTAAAAGGTATTATAAAGAACAGTCACTGACCATTCAGTTGTACAAATCAGGGCACAGCAGCTGCTGGTCTTTCAGAGGCACCAACAGCCCTGCCTTTAAAATAACTGACAAATCTGCCTGGGTGGAACAATGCCCTTTGACATCAGGAAATTCACAGGCCTTAGAGCAGCTGGTCCAGGAGCAGGTAAATGTTCAACATATCAAGGAATCGACCAGTCCTTGGAATTGTCCTGTATTTGTTCTTAAAAAGAAATCTGGAAAATGGAGAATGGTAACAGATCTAAGAGACATTACTAAGGTGATTCAGCCAATGGGCTCTTTATAACCTGTAATTGCACTGCCTTCTCTATTACATAATGTGTGATCTGTTATAATTATTGATTTAAAAGACTGCTTTTTGTTGATCGTTTAGAAGAAAAGGATTGAGGAAAATTTCCCTTCATGAAGCCTACTTGTAATAATTCTCAGGCAGATATCAGTGGAAACTTTTTCTAAAAAGATGCTATACAGCCCCACCCCATGTCAATATTTAGTATGACAGCCATTGGAAATGATTTGTGTACGGTTTCCTCAGTCTTTAATTTACTATTATGTGGATGATATCTTGCTGGCTGATTCAAATGTAGATATGCTAGAGAAAGTTTGAGGAACTAAAAAAAATTTTTGCCTTGTTTGGGATTACAAATTGCTCCTGAAAAAAAAAATACAAAGAGAAGACTGAATTAATTACCTAAAATATAAAATAGTTTTACCAACCAACCAACCTCAAAAGGTACTAATTAGCAAAGATCAATTGGGGACAGTTAAAGACTTTCAAAAATTTCTGGAAGACATTGGCTTGCTACAGCCCAAAACATATTGAATTTGGATTAACAACCCAAGAACTGAGCAATTTATTTCAAACCTACCAGGTGACAAGGACTTAAATAGTTCAAGAAAATTTTCAGCTAAAGCTGAAAGAGAATTGGCTCTAATAGAAAAGAAATTGCAGGATGCACGTGTGGATTGTTTATATCCAGAACTTGATCCATTTCTGGTTATTTTACCTTCTATACACTCCCTACAGGATTTTAATGCAGAGAAAAGATACTATCTTAGAATTTTATCTTTACCATACAAACAGGGTGAAAAATTAAAGAGCTATGTAGAAAAGGTTTCCGAGTTGATTCTAAAACAGAAATTGAGACTTCCTTAAATTAGCAGGAATAGATCCAGCAGAAATTGTAGTACCTTTTACTAATGCTGAAATTGACTAATATATGGGCAGAAAATAAACATTTACAAAGAGATTGCAGTAATTTGAGGGTGAGATTAACAACAAAGGTACCAAAAGCAAGAGAATTCAGTTTAAAAAGAAAACTAACTGGTGCCTTCCTCACACTGTACAGGGAACACCAATTTCTGGAGCCCTTACATTCTATACTGATGCAAAGAAATCAGAAAAGGCAGATTATAAATCAGCAACTTTGAATAAAGTGATTCAAAGTCCTTATGGTTCTGTTCAAAAGTCAGAATTATATGCTATTCTCATGGTAGTATTAGATTTTCCAGAACCTCATAATATAGTTACTGACTTTCAATATGCAGAGAGTTGTTGTACATATTAAAACTGCTGAACTTATTCCAGTTGATTCAAAATTGACCTTGTTATCTATTCAGTTACAACAACTAATCAGAAATAGAAATTATCCCTGATATATAACATGTATTAGATCCCATAGTGGTATTCCAGGCCCTCTAACACAAGGTAATGCTGAAACTGATAGACTGTTGGTGGTAAATGTGCCAGCAGCCTCAGAATGTATTTAATAGTCAGTCCCCTATTACAGTCAAATTTGTAGTCATATTAGGTATGTTATCAAGGTAAAAAAGGATGTGTTTTAGACAGAAAGGCAGTCTTCAAACACTTCAGAGATCTACACAATATGGCATTTAAAGTATTTTAATGATGTAAGGTTGTTTTGTTTTTTATTTCTTTAAGACATTGAAACGTGTTTCTCCTGGCAGCACCAATCTACTTCAGAGAAGATGGTTAGCAAAAAATAAACTCAATGTGGTGTTTACTCTCTTTGTGGCAAATCTAAGCAACTGAGCAAGATACTACCCTCTCCTCAACTGCTGACAGTACACTGTCCAAACTGTACAGACATAAAACAAAAGAATATAACTGCTGAACTTTGACAAGACAAGGTGGGAAGTCCTTCAAAAGTCCTGATTCACAGAGAAGTCTGTCAGATATCCTAGACCTGAAGGCAAGAGTTGGAAGCACTGAGGTTGCAGAGAAACCTTGAGAGACAGTCCAGGCAGCTATTTCTGTCAATTCTTAAATTTGGAAGTTCTTTGCTCTGCACTTCCTGTTTACTCAGGAAATTTTATATCCTTCTTAGGTCTCTCATGGACTTGAAGCCTATAAAATTGCTTTATAGTTTTCATTGTTACCAAACTCAGAAGAAATTCTCACAAAAAATGTGTAAAATGTGTGAGGTTTAGAGACATAAAATGATAGTTTTTGATTGGTAATACAAGTTAGGATAGAAAGTATATTAGGTACAATATCTGGGAGTCACCAATATAGGCTGGATCATGTAGCATTTTCTCTGAATTTGTCAAATGCTAATATAGAGTAGATATTGTTAATGTAATTACTGCCTGTGTATATATATATATGTATTATATATTTATACATACACATAGTATTGTACTTACTGCGTATAGTTTTTCTATGTTACTTAAAACCTCCCATTTTTATTAAGACAAAAAGGAGTAAATATTGTGTGATGCTTTGAGAACTGACAAATAAAGCTTGCTTAGAGTCAGAGGTTGGAACTACTCACTGGTTAAAAATAGAGGTCTGGAGGTCTGTACAGAAAGGAAATGGGAAGTGAGCAGGTGGGGCAGAGACAGGATCTCAGTCTTTTTGGTTGAAGGAAAGGAAGAGGTAGGAAGTCACTGGTGGTGTTCCTTTGCTTCTCTGGTCCTTCAGGTTTTTACTGTGATATCTGAGTTGTGGTTTTATTGATAAGGTTTATGCTCTAATTAGGTATCTACTGCCTGCTAGTAGATACAGAAGGCTGAGGTTGAAGCTAAAAACAAGGTAAAGCTCCCACAAGTACTGTGCACCAAAATATGGCTAATACAGAATGGCATCCATGGTTCCATGGCCCACGTACACAGGATGCCTTTGGGTTGAGCCACAAGGTTGCTGTGGCATGGGGGATGAAAGAAGTGGGAAAGTGTTGATCTACAGAGTGTTGTTTCTTGAAGAGGGTGTAAACTGATATTCCCAGAACCAAGAGGAAATAAGCAAGTTTGAATTTGTGTAGGTACAGAAAAAGTGATTGGGATTGCAGGCAAGTCAAGAAGTGGGATGGGACCTTTATATCAGGCACACTGCTTAAATGGCATTAATCTGCTCAGGTATCTTACTAGATGTAGGTGATAGGATGACCAATGAGAGAAGGAAGAATAGGGCAGCTATGCACCAGCTTCATGTTCTCCTGTGACATAATCAAGGAAGGACACAGTGGGATAGGTAGCTCATATCCAGTATATGGAAAACTGAGATCAGACCATTTGTTTAAGGACACTGTTTCTCTCATCATCAAGGTAGGGCAGTGTGACCTTTCAAGATGTGGCCATGGCTTTTGTCCCCGGAGTGGCGGCCTTCTGGATGGGTGAGTGTGTGTGATCCAGGGGCAGTCTGTCCCAGGGGAGAGCACA
>JABTXL010006015.1:991872-1015013 GCA_025134845.1 Neodon shergylaensis
CTAAGAGATTGGATACGAAAACAGGATCCAACATTCTGCTGTTTACAAGAAACACATATCAAACACAAAGACAGGCACCTACTCAGAGTAAAGGGATGGGAAAAGGCGTATCAAGCAAATGGACCTAAGAAACAAGCAGGTGTGGCCATACTAATTTCTAACAAAGTTGACTTCAAACTTAAATCAATCAGAAAAGATCAAGAGGGACATTTTATACTCATAACAGGAACAATTCAACAGGATGAAGTCTCAATCATAAATATCAATATCAATTGATATTGATATTGATATGGTGCCTTTTTTTTCTTTCTACAGCTGAAAACTGAAGAGCATGAACACCATTTAAGTGTTTCATGGCAGGACCTCTTAAAAGAGCTGCAGGGTTTTGCAGCTAAAGCTGAGTCAGGAAGCCTCTCTTAGATGAGAGGGCTTGCTTGCCTCTAGCAAGCAGAGAAGACCCGAGAAATTGCTGCTATGAAGAAAACATGCTTTACTCTATTCTTTCCCAAGCTTTCTCGGGCTTTCTGTGGATGCAGTTATCCACGTTGGGTGCCATTCTGCTTTTATTCCTGACCAGCTCCCGCACGGCTAGCTTTACACCCGAAATAACAACACACAAACTGTATTCATTTAAACACTGCATGGTCTGTTAGCTCTAGCCTCTTACTGGCTAATTCTCACATCTTGGTTAACCCATTGCTCTTAATGTGTGTAGCACCATGAGGTGGTGGCTTATCAGGAAGATTCTAATCTATGTCCATCTTGGGCTGGAGCTTCATCGCATCTGCCTGACTCTGCTTGTTTCTCCCAGAATTCTGTTCTGTCTACTCCACCCACTTAAGGGCTGGCCTATCAAAAGGCCAAAACAGTTTCTTTATTAGCCAATGAAAGTAACACATAGACTGAAGACCCACCTACATCACACATGAACCCAGGTCAGCAGGTTTAGCAGCAAGTACCTTTAATGACTGAGCTATCTCAACTGCCTCCCACCCAACTGTTTGAGACAAGGTCTGTTATTGAACTTGGAGCTCCCATGGCACTGGTGGAGCCACCACACTCAGCTCTTTACAGTGTCCTGGGGATCTGAACTCACATCCTTAGGCTTGCATAATGAGCACTTGTCCACTGAGCCATCTCCTTAGCCACTCCATTTTTTGTGGAGGAGCAGTGGATTAACCTCAGCACTTTGCACGCGCTAACAAACACTCTACTATTGTGTTAGTGAACTAGTGACAAAACCCAGATAAGAAGCAGCTTACCACTTACAGTTTGCAGGGATACAGTCCATAATGGTAGGGTAGGCTTGGTGCAGGAACTTGACATGGTTGATCATATCTACAGTCAGGAAGTAGAGAGACATGAATGCCCAGCTTGCTTTCTCCTTTCCATCCCATATGACCCTAGTCCACACTGCCCACATAAAGTCAGACATAATTAACAGAGCCTAAACACTACCACACAGAGAACTTTGTTTCCATAGTATTTCTAAACCTAGACAGAATGGCTATCAGGATTAGCCATCACACACAGTAAGTATCCTCCCTCCAGGAGTGATTAACAGTATGCCCAGCTAACAATGTTATTTGTGTCGCAAACGTCATTTTGAGGGTAGTAGGTTGAATTGAACATGAGAAAGTCCACACACACAGCACTGCCTGGGGACAGTGAAGTGCTCTACTCTATACTCAGTCTTTCCACAATTATCTGTTTATTGTGGACAATGGAGAGTTTGTGGTCCTGGGATGATTCCCTCCCTCTACTGAGAGCTGTTGTATCTGCATTGACTCTATTGCTTAAACCTCTTTGAGGCCTGCTTACTGGTGGACATGAGACAGAAAAGAGTAGGAAGACAGGAATGAATTCTCATGGCAGGGAGGGGAATTTGCAGCATGATACATTTAAGTGAACAAAAACATCACAGGTCCCTGAGAATCCACACATGACAAAAACACTGAGACTATCCTGGCTGGGAATAACTGAAAGTCCCAGATGATGCCCACATGTCCTCAGAGGACTAGACTAAAGGTCGAAGTAGCTAAGACATCCAAATTTTCCCCGTATGTCCCCTTAGAAATACACACTTCTGCTCAGATCTTGAACTCAGTTAGATATATAGCATTCTGGGCAGTTGGCAGCCTACAGTAATAGAGACCCTCCTTGACCCCTGTGGTTTCCAACTCCAAGCTAGAGGAGGATAAGAAGGGGAAGAAACACATGTGAGTGTTGAGACAGGATAACAGGCATTTATCTCAGCACGCGACTGCTTACAAAGGTCAGCTCTAACCATCTTCTGCCAAAGGTACAGCCACTTCTGTACAGAAAGTGAGCACACAAGATGTCTCCAGCCATTTGTTCTTCAGAGTGGGAGGGGCTCCTAAGCTCTCTCCCCCATGCAAGTGGGAAGTGGATCCATAGGTGCCAGGTTCTTGCCCAAAGTCCCTTGGAACTCCTGAAAGGCAGGGTTGGGAGTGGGGTGGGATGGGAGTGGGCGGGACTGGGCTCACGAACACAGCATTTTGTAAGGTAGCAGGATCTGCTCTGAGAACAGCCTTTAGCACTCACTCTACACCATGAAGGGGACACTGTTTCTGCTGGCCTTGCTGCTGACTCGGGACCTGCAGTCAAGTATGAATGGGAACAGATGGCCTTTCTGACCCTTGTTCACTCCATCTCCCTTCCATATCAATCTGTTTGCAGATGTAGGGGGACCCTGGGAGGTCACTAGCCAGGATTCCTGCAGAAGACCCTTGAAGCTTTCTGCTCTGGGCGGGGTGGGTGGAATGGAGACACGGAGGCGTGGTGGTGATGACAGGGTCTTAGCTGCATGCATGGCAGAAACTGAGTAATATGTGGGATTTATGTGAAGGTCAGATGTGCAGGGTGGTACACTCATACATCCTCCTTCTGCTGGGAGTGTGTGTCTATGGAAACTGAGAACTGTGTCTGGGAGACAGCAGCCTTTGGGAGGACAGGACTGTGCGGAAGGTCAGTTAGGACATTTGTAGAAGTGGCAAGAAACTCTGAGCCTCCACTTCTGCCAACCTGGGTCTCTGTTTATGATGTCTTTCTGTCTGTGTTTGCAGAGGCAACATGCTCTCCTTTCGATAAAGTCTATCTTTTTCTCGCCTTTGGATTCGAGATACTAGTGCATGACGAACTTAACAAGTATGAGGCTACTGATGCGGAATGGGAGGCTTTTGCAAAACTCCAGGAATGCTTCAGAGTGGCTGGAGTAGAAGGCAAAATCCTGAATATCAAATTTCTGGTAACTTTCTCCCTACCCTGATGCCCCCATGCACCATGTGGTAAAATGCTGGTTGTGTAGAAATGATGCAGGCAATAGTCACATGTGTCAGGGAATGAACACCAGAGCACTGAATCCCTGCCTACCCTAGCACATGTCCAGGCAGCATGCTGGTCCACATCCAGTCTGTCTATGCAAGGTCCTGCAGAGCGCTCCCCAATGATGGGTGACCACCAGGTTCTCACCACAGCAGCGCAGGGACACTCATTGGAGAGTCCTTGCTCTGGCTTCTGCATAGAGATGGCACCCTCAGCTCTCCTCTAAGGGTCTGAAGCTTCTGTCTACTGGCCAGGGACACCTTCTCTGGAGCCTTGCTTAACGCTACTCTCTTGTCTCAGATGGAGCCCTCCTTTCACTGGCTTCCTCAGAGCCACTCCCCTTCATGGCTTAGATGTCACCATTCCCACCAGAGACTGACTGCAGCTACTCACCCCAGCCGATCTTGGTCTCCCTTAGTCTCTTATTTAAGCACAGTTGGATTACAGAGACACATGTTTTGAATATTCCATCTTTCATTCTATGTTTACAAAGTACCTTTAGTTGGGGTGTCAGGTCCTGCAAAACCACAGCACTCTCTAAGAAGGAATTTCTTCAGGCACAGCCACACATGGCTGTATTTCTAATACGGCCATACAGCCAATGTGCTGACAGATGTCCTCAGCTATGAGACATCATCAAAGCTAGAGCTCAGACATCTTGTCCCCTCTCCAGAACAAGCCCCTATCATGCCTTATGGAACTTCTCCCTTCATCCTTGACTGGCTAGGGCAGCTTTTCAGACTTCCTCCTGACAACTGTGGAGGAGCTGCAGCTCCCTGGGGCAGAGTCTGTTGCTGGAGCCCTGAATCAACTCAGGGAATTTCATTCCTTCTCAGGAGTGGCCTCTTCATGGGTGACTGGGAAGCACTTTGGGGGTTCTGCTTCTTTACTGTAACAACCTCTGCCCATTTCTGTCTTTTGGTTTTACAGTCCTCCATCATCAGCAGCTACGAATGTAAAAGATACTATGGACAAATCTAAGGGATTACATTCCAAACTTAACTTTCATTGATTTGAAAATGTTGACTGATCTGAGAGCCACCTTGCTGCCCTGTCCACTTTCCATCCTGAAGTTAGAATCCAGACACCTGTCCCCTTCTTTTCAGTATGTTAAGCTGATTCAATAAACACCTGTGTCTCTGATCAGAGTCCCATGTCTGTGTGTTGTGCATGCATAATATAATGTCTTCAGATCTAGGAGACAGAGAAAGGACTTCGGAAGACACTCAGAGCAGGGTGACTGCCACTGACTGGCAAGGTATTATGGGAAAGCCATTTCAGCCATTTTGTTGCCATGTAGAAGAGGCTGTCCTCAAAATCCCAGAGAGCCACCCATCTCTGCCTCACAAGTGCTGAGATAAAAAGCATTGGCCCCCACCACACAAGGCTCATTACGGCTTTGTGAGTCTGTAAGACAAGAACTGTCTGAGGACAAAGAACATGGAATCAGCCACAGGTTTCATCTCAGGCTGCCAGGATAGGAATGAGATGCACAGCTCCTCACTTGATATGTTGCCTTTGGGTTTATCACAGGTCATCTGGCTCCTTATAGGTGAATCTTTTTTTTTTTGAGAAAAAGAAAAGAAAAAAAAGTTTCCGCCTCCTCCCAGCCTCCCATTTCCCTCCCCCTCATCCCACCCTTCTCCCCCTCCCCCCCGCTCCTCTCCCCCTCCCTCTCCAGTCCAAAGAGCAGTCAGGGTTCCCTGTCCTGTGGAAAGTCCAAGGCCCTCCCCCCTCTGTCCATGTCTAGGAAGGTGAACATCCAAGGTGGCTAGGCTCCCACAAAGCCCGAACTTGAAGTAGGATCAACTTGGGGAAACAGGATGATTGGGATAAAGGAAGGTTGGATAGGGGAGCACGGAAGCTCAATTCTTAGTTAAGGGAGCCACCTTAGGGTTGGCAAGAGACTTGAACCTAGAGTGGCTCCCAGGAGCCCAAGGCGAGGTCCCCAGTTAGTTCCTTGGGCAGCTGAGGATAGGGAACCTGAAATGACCCTATCCTACAGCAATGCTGACGAATATCTTGCATATCACCATAGAACCTTCAGCTGGTGATGGATGGAGATAGTCACAGAGACCCACACTGGAGCACTGGACTGAGCTCCCAAGTTCCCAATGAGGAGCGGAAGGAGGGAGAACATGAGCAAGGAAGTCAGGACCACGAGGGGTGCACCCAACCACTGAGACAGTGTGACTGATCTATTGGGAGCTCACCAAGGCCAGCTGGACTGTGACGGAAGAAGCATGGGATAAAACCGGACTCTCTGAACATGGCAAACAATGGGGGCTGATGAGAAGCCAAGGACAATGGCCCAGGGTTTTGATCCTACTTCAAGTTATAGGTGAATCTTTAACAGTGCCATGACTCCAAAAGATGACTTGTATGTGCTTATCAGATTCTCTTGGTCTGCAGGAAAAGTCACCATTTGTCATAGCTCGGTCTACATAGCAAGTTCCAGGACAGCCAGGGCTACATAGAGAGACCCTGCCTCAAAAACAAAAACAAAAATTAATAATAAACCAAAACCTCAAATGAGGAAAGAATTGAATAGATGGGCAGCTAATGGGAAGAAAGTAAGTCTGGGAAGAAGGTTCGTTGGGTAAAGTGTTTCTGTGCATTTCTGGTGACATGAGTTCAAATCCCAGAGCCCATCTAAAGCCAGAATTGGAAGGATACGTCCATAATTCCGGTGGTCTTGCCAGGAGATGAGAGGAGATAGGTGAATGCCCATAAGTCAGTCTGAGGTCCAGACAATCATAAAGACCTGTCATAAACAAGGTAGATGAGGAGTGACACCCAAAATTGTCCTTTGACCCCCACATGCACACTGTGGCATGTACATGTATGCTCTCTCTCATACACTCACACACATAACATTCAGACAACCAAGAAGGAGAGGAATGGCAAGAGGTACAAACGAAAATCATGAACATTAGTGATTAGGGAGAAACAAAATAATAGCACAACTAATGAGAGTGCAAATATTGAGAAGAGCAAGTGTTGGGATTATTCAGAGCACTAAATCCTAGAACTGTTTACTCTGCCTGTGGAATCCCAATCAAAGGATGAGGGCTCCTGATCAACACCTGCATCTCATGAGGCCATGTGGCATGGCGTAGGTCCTGCTATGGGAACTTGTAAGTACTATGTTCTCTCACTGCTGACCTTCCTGTGCTATCTATCATGTTTCTAAAGAAAATTCTCATGGGTAAAATAAGACACCCAGGCCTTTGATTCCTGGATGTTAACCCACCGGAGACACTAAGAGGGAAATGTGCATATTAGCTTCATTTGGAACAGTCCAAACTCGAATGATCTAATTATCCCTTAACAGATGAACAAACTATGGACAATGTTTCAGGAGAAAGCTGTCTTATAATACATCAGTAAAGAACTCATATTCTAATGGAGAAATCTTTATGGTCATACAGGAAACAAAGACACTTATTTTATTTCCATGAACTTCTGAAAGAAGATAACAAATCTATAGTAAAAATCCATCAGTGAACACTGGGATGGGCCATTAGGAGAGGAGGGATTATAACGGGGGAGAAGGGGCTAGAGAGATGGTTCAGTGGATAAGAGCACTGGCTGATCTTCCGGAAGGTCCAAGTTCAGTTCCCAGGAACCACATCATGACCCACAGGCATCTTTAACAGAATCTGATGTCTTTTTCCACATTCCCTGCATTCATGAACACTGCCTGTGGTGTGGATTTTTATGATACTCAACAAGTCTGCACTTCCTGCTAAAGGCTTTGCCACAGCCAGTATACTCATGAAGCCTTGTTAGTGTGACCTTGCTGATGTTTGATGTGGGAAGGTCATTTGTCTATCTGTTGCTTTCATTGATTAATTAATAAAGAAACTGCTTGGCCTGATAGGTCAGAACATAGGTGGGTGGAGTAAACAGAACAGAATGCTGGGAAGAAGAGAAGTGAGGCAATCACCATGCCTCTCCTCTCTGGGTCAGAGACACCATGGAGCCAGCCACCAGGTCAGACATGCTGAATCTTTCCTGGTAAGCCACCACCTCGTGGTACTACACACATTATTAGAAAAGGGTTAATCAAGATGCGATAATTAGCTGATAAGAGGCTAGAACTTGAGCCAAGCAGTGTTTAAAAGAATACAATTTGTGTGTTTTTATTTTGGGTGTAAAGCTAACCATGCGGAAGCCGAGCAGGACAAAAAGCAGGCCTGCCCGCAGCTCCTCACTACAAATGGATGCCCAATGTGGATAACTGAATCCACTGAAAGGCTGAGAAAGCTTGGAAAAGAATAGAGTAAAGCATGTTTTCTTCGTAGCAGCAATTTCTCGGGTCTGCTCTGCTTGCTAGAGGCAAGCAAGCCCTGTCATCTAAGAGAGGCTTCCTAACTCACTTTTAGATGCAAAACCCTGCAGCTCTCAAGAGGTCCTGCCATGAAACACTTAAACAGTGTTGATGAAAAGCTTAACACATGCTTTTCGGTTTTCAGCTATAATAGGAAAAAAGCTGTGCCATTTTTAAATGCTGGCTTTCTGGGCCGTCCTGCCAGGACAAACTCTGACTCTTTCAGGCAGGTAGTCTGACTGAGTGTGGTCTGTGAGCAGAATGCTGCAGCTTGCTTGATGGTAGAGACCTTAAAACACCATAGAGTTGTGACAATAAAAATGGCTACAGCTGGTATCTCCACCATGAGGCTGGAAAGATAAGGAATGGGCTGGATTCAGCCGCCAAAGCTACGGCTTTAGTCCTACCGATATTGCTTGGTAAATTAAATACTCATGTGGTCAAAAAAGAGAGATATACAGTAAAGAGAGATTTTTAAAAATGTCTAAATGGTTTACAGTGTGTTAAAAATATATGCAGGCAAAAAGATAAAGTTCTTAAAGTAAAGAAAGAAAGAGAGTAGTTGGGTGTGGTGGTACACACTTTTAATGCCAACACTTGGGAGGCAGAGGTAGATTGACCTCTGTGACTTTAAGGTGTGGCAGGACACACCTTTAATCCCAATGCATGGGAGGCAGAGACAGAAGGATCTCTGAGAGTTCAAGGACAGCCTGGTCTACAGAGTTATTCTAGGACAAAGATATACAGAGAACCTGTCTCAAAAAATAAAAGTAAAAATATACAAAATAGAGGTTAAAATAAATCCGCACAAAGATGGAAAATACACAGAGAATCTTGATACTGTATGCTATTATGCTCTTTTTGAATTGTTTGAATGCTGAGGAAGCAACAGCTGCTAAAAGATATTTGTTTATAAATGCTGCTGAACTAATCCAAGACAGATACTTTGAAAATATCTTGACTTCAGAATTTGGATCTAAGGATATCATGCTTTGGAAGAGTTTCTTCTTTTGTTTTCACAAAGGATGAGACCCTGTGGATTGCTTCTATCCCAATATGGTATGATGGACCACGCCCTCCTGAAAGGTTGTTGTGAACATCCTCAAAAAATTACTTCACTCAACTACTGACTGAGATGAATCTAGCACACAGGTTATACCATGAAAGACCTGAATAACAGGGCCCTCATTCAGCACAAAGCAGATTGGAGAGAAATAACTGTGCCCATATTCCCAAATATTGTTTATAAATGTTCTTTTACATTTAAAGGAGGATATGATATAGATACGAATAATTTGCATTGGTATGGATTTTGAGGTCAATTTTGTTATATGTATATGTATTTTTGATATTGATTAAGGTATTGTGATTGTATAGTTCATTAAAAATGTAATATATATATAGGCTTTTAATGGATAATCATTAATAATAATCAAGCTTGTAGTCATGTTAGTTAGATTTTCTAGATGTGCATAGATATATTTCAGATAGGCATTCTTCATATCTTTCAAAGACTACAGAATATGGCATTTAATGTTTTAATAACTTAGGAGTTTTCATGACAATGAGACACGTCTGCTCCTGGCAGCACCAGCTACTTCAAGAGGAAGATGGGCATTGAAGAGGCTCCTTATGGAGTTTGATAGCCATTTGGGCAAGAAACTGTTCTTGCCTGGACTGTTTCATAAACTGGACACAAAGAACCTGCGGAATGAGGACTGCTGGACTTACCTAAAGGTGATATGATTCTTTGAGGTTCCTGACTCATGAAAGAGTCTGCAAGACATTCTCCAGGACACAGTAGATAGTGACTGAACTGCCTTTGAAATTTCTTCCTTCATGGAAATGTCTGCTGGAAACTATGGGCCTGTAGGCCAAAGATGGATGCCCCAACGGTACAGAGGAACTTTGAGTGATTGTCCAGGAAGCAAGATGTCTCTGTCATTTCTAGAGTTTTGTAAGTTGCTTATTTCTTGTTTACTTAGGTTAAATTATATCCTTCTGGAGTCTTTAATGGAGTTGAAGAATAGATAGATAGATAGATAGATAGATAGATAGATAGATAGATATTGTTTTCCTTAGTTATGATAAAAGATAAAGTAGATATAAATATTGTAACTGTAATTCTTGCTTGATAACTGTTTTGTTATATGTAATTTTACTATGTTAAAATGAAAGCCTTTCCTTTTTGTTTAAACAGAAAAGGGGGAAATGATGTGGGAAGGTCATTTGTCTATCTGTTGCTTTCATTGATTAATTAATAAAGAAACTGCTTGGCCTGATAGGTCAGAACATAGGTGGGTGGAGTAAACAGAACAGAATGCTGGGAAGAAGGGAAGTTAGGCAATCACCATGCCTCTCTCTCTGGATCAGAGATGCCATGGAGCCAGCCACCAGGTCAGATATGCTGAATCCTTCCCGGTAAGCCACCACCTCGTGGTACTACACACATATTAGAAATGGGTTAATCAAGATGTGAGAATTAGCCAATAAGAGGCTAGAACTTGAGCCAAGCAGTGTTTAAAAGAATACAATTTGTGTGTTGTTATTTCAGGTGTAAAGCTAACCATGTGGGAGCCGAGCGGGATGAAAAGCAGGCCTGCCCTCTTCATCACTACAGGTGTTGACCAAGTCTGTGTTGGTAGTTTAAGGCTCTCCCACATTCATTGATTTATAAAGCCTGGCCTGGGGTGGGGGTGTAGTGATGTGAACTCTGCAGTGTATGGCAAGGTCAGAATTCTGGCTAAAGCATTCTGCACAGTTATTGCATGCACCGGCACCTGCTACATTGTGTACCCGGCTCTGATCCACAATAAGGCCAGAGTGTTGGTTGAAGAACTTGCCACACTTGGTGAACTCACTCTCTCATGCTGAAGAAGTAAGTATTGTCTGTGATAGGCTTACCCACATCTGCTGCAGGAAATTGGGCTGTCCGCAGGGTGGAACTGTTCATGCTGAACAAGGTAATATCATTGGCTGAAGGTTTTTCCACATTCATGACATGCAGAGAGCCTTTCTCCAGTGTGAGCGTTCTTATGCCTGACACGATGCAACTGTCTGATGAACGTGTCTCACATTCAGGGCACTTATAGGGCTGTTTTGCAGTCTGGATACTCTGGTGCTTGGGAAGCCCATTTTTGTGGCTGAATATTTCCTGCATTCACTGCATCTGCAATGTTCACCTCCACTGAGAGGGGTCCCCATCATCCATAGTGTACAGGTAAGCTCCTTCTGATCTCATGGTGGAGAAGACCTGAGTTTCCCCTACCTTCTTCACATAGCTAAGGGATTTCTGCACTGGAGACTGTGTGGTTCTTACACAGGGATCCTTGTCTTCGCTGTCACTGAAACCTTTCCTTCTACTGTGTTGGTATTGGGAGCTGTTTACACTGAAGGAGAATTGCCTTCCACATATCCCACACATATGCAGTTTGTGTGGGGAATGTAACCCTGCTGTTCAGCCTGCAGAACAAGATGTTTTATGACTATGCCACACATCCCACAAAGGTAGGTTTTCTGGATGACTTAATCAGCTGTGGTAACCTTGACTTTTGATCCTCTTTGAAAATATGCCTCCTCAGTCTCCACTTGAAATCAGAAACCTGAGGATAAAAAATATCAAAGGAAATGGAAACATGAGAGGAAATGGCCCTACTAAAAATACGAGTCTTGCAAATCTAAGAATCTGTACATGACACCCTTTAATGGCTAACGGCAAAAGTTTCCATGAGAAAAGTTCTGTAGTATTGACCATGGTCATGTCACACACAGGGAGCTTCACAGAAGGGCAAAGACACAGTGGTGGTAGGCATTTCAGGAAGGATAGGCGGCCTCTGACTCACTTCTCTGCAGATGGCTTTCAACAAGGCTTTTCTGTTGGTGAGGTGTGAGCATTGATGAGATGCTAGGGTCCATCAAACCCAGGAAATGAAACAGCAACTGAGAACAGGCCCACACACTACATAGGCATTCCATACCACACTGAGTAGATAGTTTGTTGTGAGAGAACACCCAAGTTGAAAGCCAGAATTGGTCTGGGAAGTCCACAAAATGTAAGAAATGGGTGCTGAAAGAACAAAATGAGTCACAGCTCCATCCTGGTAAGAAATACTAATGGTGTGTGTGTGTGGGGGGGGTGTTCTAGTGCCAATCACAAGCCAGCCCTGACACACAACCACCCTCACTCTTCTCTTACCAGAGCTAGTCCTCCTCCAGGGCTGCCTTGTTAGACCTGGGGTCACATCTGCCCCTTCAGTTACCCAGGCTTGTTCCTCCACCTGGACAAGTACATGAATCCTGGAAGGTACAGATTCTATTCAGAAGATAATGAAGGTAAAGTAGACAGTAGCACCACAAGGTGACCCTGTTCCTACAGAGCATTAGACAGGAAACCAGCAATGAGAAAGCATCTTTTGGGGCTGGGGATACAGCTCAGTAGTAGAACACTTGCCTAGCATGTACTGGAGAGAGAAAAATAGGGGGAGAACACAGTGATTTCTGAAATTAGGCAAGAGAAAATATTGGCAGGAGGAACAGTTTCAGTCAGTGGTTCTGCCAGGATGAAGGAAGGACTGCCTATTAGAATCTCTGGTTCCTTGGAATACTCTTATCCTGTATTGCTCCTCTATGGTTAACTAGTGACTAGCTCTGCCCTCTGACTTCAAGCAAGCCTTATTTATCAAAAAAAAAAGAAAAGAAAACACCCACAACTATCTTTACCAACTCTACTCGTCAGGTTTTCCCCCATTATCTCAGCAATCAAATCCAGATTCCCAGTCCTGTAGCTTTCACTAACCCTCTTGTTTTCCCGTATAAGCTTACAAACTAGCCCAAGCCCCCCATGTGGATTATCACAAATGTCTGGAGAATGGTCACAGGTACAGGTCCCTGTTTCACTGTCACACTACCTTACTGTTCTGCTTTCACAACCATCCCAAGGCCAGTATCTCTTGGCCGTCTTGGTTTCCTGCCAACCTCTCAATTCTAACCCATGAACTTGACAACCTTGTCTGTCTTTGTGATCCATCTCAATCTGAGAAATGAGTCCAGTGCTCCTAAGCTGATCCCCAACCCCCTGCCTTGCTCCTAGCAATGCTCCCACCATCCCCTGAACTTTTTCCTTTCCTAATAGAACTAAATTCTACATCTATGTACATATAGGTCACCTAAATGGGGTGTCTCCAATAGGAACCTCTGTCCAAAACTCCAGACGTACACTCAATACCTTCACACAGAGTTCTCTAGACCAGCTCAGATTCAGCATGGCCCCAAACCTACTTCTTCTTCCCTTTTTTGCTGTAGTCATTGCTTGCTTTAAAAAAAAAAAAAGATTTGGTTTCTCTGCATAATCCTGGCTCTTCTGGAACTCACTCTGTAGATCAAGCTTGTCTCAAACACAGAGATCTGTCTCTCTTGGCCTCCCGAGTGCTGGGGATTAAAAGGTGTGCACCACTATTGCTGGGCCCAAACCTGCTTCTTAGCATTCCTTTTTTAAAAAAATTCTCCAGCCCACCTTTCAAGGCCAGCTGAAAGCAGTTCCTTCCTTCCATTGACTCATGACTCTCCTTTGGTTTGCAAGTATAAAAGGGTGGAGATGGCTTGGTGGTTAAGAGATTGATTGCTCTTTCAGGGGCTCCAGGTCAATTCCTAGCATGCAGATGGCATCTCTGTGAGTTTGAGGCCAGCCTGGTTAACAAGAGCTAGTTCCAGGACAGGCACCAAATCTACACAGAGAAACCTTGTTTCAAAAAATCAAAACAAAAAGCAAAAAGCAGCCCCCAAACCTTATACTATTAAAATATCTTAAATGTCATATTCTATAGATCTCTGAAGTGTTTGGAGACCACCTGTCTACGTAAATTATATTTGTGTTTGACATAAAAATCATACCTAGTATAGCTAAAAGTTTGATTGTAATAGGTCACTCTTAACCTGCATTCTTTTGTTATGCTAAATAGTTTATAACTTTGAGGAACTAGAAACTTGCTTTCTGGTTTTAAGTGAGCAGTAAGGTGCAATACCTTGAGCAACACTAGAAACTTATGCACAGTATGTTCTTACAAAAATAACCTTAAGTTTGTATCAACATACAAAAATCCATATCAATGTAAAATATTTAAAACTAGTAGTTTCTTTTTTGGTTTAAAAGTGTACTCAATAATCTACCTTTTTATTCCAACATTCATATAACATATACACAGTATAACAAAAATACCCAAAATTTTGCATCAATATACAAAAACATAAGCCAATATAATATATTTAAAAGTGGCAATTGCTTTTTTGGTTTAAAAGTAGATTCAATAATCTAACTTTTTATCCTACTTCAATGCCCCTCCTTTTTCTTTTCAGAGCAAAAACCCCGAATGTAATCTCCTTTGTTCAGTTTTTTCCTGACCATTACCAATAGCAACATGTAATCAATCCTGCTATATAATGACAAATATCCATATCCCATTGAACAACCAAAAATTACCCACCCCACCTCTTGGGAATGAGGGTATTGTGGATTTTTGTTTGTTTATTTGTTTGTTTTTGTTTTTAGAGATGGGGTTTCTCTGTGGAACAGCCCTAGCTACCCTGAAACTTGCTCTGTGTACCAGATATACATGCATACATACAATCATACATACATACAGACAGACGTGTGTGTGTGTGTGCGCGCGCGCGTGCGTGCTGTGGAAGCACATTCTGTTTCTTCAGCCAATAGCCTTTAAGATATCAGTCCACTTGGGCATGGTCTTTTATACTGAAAAAAGCAGTGGTAACCGTATACCTGCTCTCTTGCTTTTGGCTCCTGATTCCAGATGCTAGACTCTGTTCCTGTTTGCTCAGATGACTGTTGTCTAGGAGAGTGATCTGTCAGTTTTCCCCTTAAATAAATAACCCTTTTATTATCCATAATTCTGAACTGGTATGAGATTGTTTTGTGACTTACGTCTTCATGTGTGTGTATACAGAGATCTATCTGCCTCTGCCTCCCAAGTGCTGGTATTAAAGGCATGCACCACTACCGCCTGGTGGGCATTGTGTTCTTAAAATTACTTCCTGATGTCTAGGGGTGATGACACTGGAAAAATGGTATCATTATCAAGTCCTGTGAGAGCTAGCTGTATCATTCGTTCTCCAGGCTCTGCATAATGGGAAAAGGTGGGACTTACCTCACATCCTGGCTAGAGTAGTTTGTGAGACTGAACCATCTCAGCTAGCCAACTTGAAATTGTCCTCAGCAGTTTGGAGTCCAAAGCTGATCTTTGGCTGGTGCTTGTCAGTTTAGTGGCATTATCATAGTCCAGGTAGAATTGTCATTGTGGGACTCCATCCCACAATGGATGAGAACTTCAAAGGTCACTGTTATGCATGGTCATGGATCATTGCAGAAAACTTAAACATTTTAAATGTCATATGCAGTAGATCTCGAAAAAGTTAAAGGGTCATAATTTGTTATATACATCTAGAGTACAAAAACTTAATTCCTAATTACCTGATAGAGACTCAAACCTGAAATCATGTACAAAAACTAGAGGAAGCCTTTTTTTCTAGAATTAATACTCTATATGACCATTAATATCATTACAAAACATTAACATATCATGTATATATATATATCTTATAAAATTTTAGACAATATTTATACCTTAAGAAAAGTGTTAATGAGTCAAAATAAAACTAAAGGATTTATGAGATTTGTGGCAATAAAATAGTCCCTTAATTATGGTTTTTCTTCTGTTTCATATCAGATAACTCTTCTGACATGAGACAGAGATTTTGAAATTTCCTTTAACAAGTATGCTTAGGTTTAGAGAGGGAGAAAGCCACACTCCAACTCCTAAGCAAGCTTTAATTTTTAATTGAACTAGAATTACAGAAAGACCATTTCATTATATGCCTTAGAGAACAGCAGAAACAAACATTTGGGAAGATTTATAAAATCTTATCCCGTTGTAGATGTGATACACCAATAGGTCAACTTACTCTCTTTCTTATGACTTTTTTTCTGGATGATTTGTCCTTTTTCTTCACTTGTCTCATTTATCCAGTGGTTTTAGATTCCTTGGGTAGTACAGTTTGGTTATACAAAGAACAAGTAGGACATTTTCTTATGACTTCGTTGGCTTGTTGTCAAGTGATGGAAAATTCTTTTTTATACCCTTGCTATTGATGTGGTGTTTTTTAATGAAACTCTGAGGTTTCTAGCACATTTCCTACCAACATTCAATCAATTTCATCATTACCTTGTGCTAGAGGTACCTGGTAAACCTGTATGGGATCTAATATGTGTTATATATAAGGGATGATTTCTATTTCTGATTATTTCCTGTAACTGAATAAATAACAAGGCCAATTCTGTATCATTTGGGATAAACTTAGAACTTTCAATATGTAAACCAACTCTTTCTTCATATTTAGGATCAGTAACTATACTAAGAGAGTCTGGAAAATAAAATAGTAGCATGAGAATAGCATATAATTCTGACTTTTGAACATAATACCAAGACTTTTGAGCCACTTTATTCAAATTTTCTGACTTATAGCCTGCCTTTCCTGATTTGTTTCCATCAGTATAGAATGTAGGGGCTCCAGTTATTGGTGTTTCCTGTACAATGTGAGGAAGGATCTAGTTAGTTCTCTTTTTTAACTGAATTCTCTTGATTTGGGGATATTTGTTGTTAATCTCTCCCAAAAATTACTGCAATCTCTTTGTAAATGTTCATTTTCTGCTCATAATGAGTCAATTTCAGCATTGGTAAAAAAGTACTACAATTTCTGTTTAATGTATTCCTTCCACTAGATAAAGTCTCAATTTTCCTTTAAGATTCAGCTTGGAAATATTTTCTACATAGGTTTTTAATTTTTTTATTCTGTTTGTGTGGCAAAAATATCCATTCTAAGGTAGTTTCTTCCCCTTGCATTAAAATACCCATAGGGGAATGGATACTGGACAAAATAACCAGAATGCAATCAAAATCTGGATCCAAATGATACATATGTGCATACTGTAATTTCTTTCCCATCAAAGCTAATTCTCTTTCAGCTTCAGCTGATAATTTTTTTTGGACTTTTTAAGTCCTTGTTATCTTATAAAACTTGAAACAAATTACTCAGTACTTATGTTGTTACTCCAATAGTGGGCCATAGATAGGAAATGTCTCCTAACAATCTTTGAAAGTCATTAAGAGTCGGTAATTGATCTCTTTTCTTTTTTTTAATTTTTTATTGAGAAAAAGAAAAAAAACGTTTCCGCCTCCTCCCCGCCTCCCATTTCCCTCCCCCTCCTCCCACCCTTCTCCCCCTCCCCCCATTCCTCTCCCCCTCCCTCTCCAGTCCAAAGAGCAGTCAGGGTTCCCTGCCCTGTGGAAAGTCCAAGGTGCTCCCCCCTTCGTCCATGTCTAGGAAGGTGAACATCCAAACTGGCTAGGCTCCCACAAGGCCAGAACTTGAAGTAGGATCAAAACCCAGGGCCATTGTCCTTGGCTTCTCATCAGCCCCCATTGTTCGCCATGATCAGAGAGTCCGGTTTTATCCCATGCTTCTTCCGTCACAGTCCAGCTGGCCTTGGTGAGCTCCCAATAGATCAGCCACACAGTCTCAGTGGTTGGGTGCACCCCTCGTGGTCCTGACTTCCTTGCTCATGTTCTCCCTCCTTCCGCTCCTCATTGGGAACTTGGGAGCTCAGTCCGGTGCTCCAGTGTGGGTCTCTGTGACTATCTCCATCCATCACCAGATGAAGGTTCTATGGTGATATGCAAGATATTCGTCAGTATTGCTATAGGATAGGGTCATTTCAGGTTCCCTATCCTCAGCTGCCCAAGGAACTAACTGGGGACCTCGCCTTGGGCTCCTGGGAGCCACTCTAGGTTCAAGTCTCTTGCCAACCCTAAGGTGGCTCCCTTAACTAAGAATTGTGCTTCCACGCTCCCCTATCCAACCTTCCTTTATCCCAATCCTCCTGTTTCCCCAAGTTTCCCTCATCCTCCCCTTCTCACTTTTCTCTCCCCATCCCCCGATAATCCCATCCCACCCTACCTCCAAGATCCCAAATTTTCTCCCCGGTAATTTTGTCTACTTCCCATAGCCAAGAGGATAATTATATGTTTTTTCTTGGGTTCATCTTCTTATTTACCTTCTTTAGGTTCACCAATTATATACTCCGTGACCATTATTTATGGCTAGAAACCAATTATGAGTGAGTACATCCCATGTTCCTCTCTTTGGGTCTGGGATACCTCACTCAGGATAGTGTTTTCTATTTCCATCCATTTGCATGCAAAATTCGAGAAGTCATTGTTTTTTACCGCAGCGTAGTACTCTAATGTGTATATATTCCACACTTTCTTCATCCATTCTTCCATTGAAGGGCATCTAGGTTGTTTCCAGGTTCTGGCTATTACAAATAATACTGCTATGAACATAGTTGAACAAATGCTTTTGTCATGTGATAGGGCATCTCTTGGGTATATTCCCAATAGTGGTATTGCTGGGTCCAGGGGTAGCTTGATCCCGAATTTCCTGAGAAACTGAAACACTGATTTCCAAAGTGGTTGCACGAGATTGCATTCCCACCAGCAATGGATGAGGGTACCCCTTCCACCACAGCCTCTCCAGCAAAGGCTATCATTGGTGTTTTTGATTTTAGCCATTCTGACAGGTGTAAGATGGTATCTCAAAGTTGATTTGATTTGCATCTCCCTAATCGCTAAGGAGGTTGAGCATGACCTTAAGTGTCTTTTGGCCATTTGAACTTCTTCTGTTGAGAATTCTCTGTTCAGTTCAGTGCCCCATTTTTTAATTGGGTTAATTAGCATTTTGAAGTCTAGTTTCTTGAGGTCTCTATAAATTTTGGAGATCAGACCTTTGTCTGTTCCGGGGTTGGTGAAGATCTTCTCCCAGTCAGAGGGTTGCCTTTTTGTCTTAGTGACAGTGTCCTTTGCTTTACAGAAGCTTCTCAGTGTTAGTAGGTCCCATTTATTCAATGTTGCCCTTAATGTCTGTGCTGCTGGGGTTATGCTTAGAAAGCGATCTCCTGTGCCCATTTGTTGTAGGGTGCTTCCCACTTTCTCTTCTATCAGGTTCAGTGTGCTCGGACTAATATTGAGGTCCTTGATCCATTTGGACTTGAGTTTTGTGCAAGGTGATAGATATGGGTCTATTTTCATTCTTCTACAGGTTGATATCCAGTTGTGCCAGCACCATTTGTTGAAGATGCTTTCTTTCCTCCATTGTATACTTTTAGCTCCTTTATCGAAAATGAGGTGATCATAGGTTTGTGGGTTAAAATTTGGGTCTTCTATTCGATTCCATTGATCGACTTTTCTGTTTTTATGCCAGTACCACACTGTTTTCATTACTGTAGCTCTGTAATAGAGTTTGAAGTCGGGGATGGTAATGCCACCAGAAGATCCTTTATTGTATAGGATTGTTTTGGCTATCCTGGGTTTTTTGTTTTTCCATATAAAGTTGATTATTGTCCTTTCAAGATCTGTGAAGAATTTTGCTGGGATCTTGATGGGGATTGCATTGAATCTATAAATTGCCTTTGGTAGAATTGCATTTTTACTATGTTGATCCTCCCAATCCAAGACCAAGGGACATCCTTCCATTTTCTGGTATTCTCTTCAACTTCTTTCTTCAATGCCTTAACGTTCTTGTCAAATAGGTCTTTTACTTCCTTGGTTAGAGTTACCCCAAGATATTTTATGCTGTTAGTGGCTATCGTGAAAGGTGAAGTTTCTCTGATTTCCCTCTCTGCTTCCATATCCTTTGTGTATAAGAGGGCGACTGATTTTTTGGAGTTGATCTTGTATCCTGCCACATTACTAAAGGTGTTTATCAGCTGTAGGAGTTCTTTGGTGGAGTTTTGGGGGTCGCTTATGTACACTATCATATCATCTGCAAATAACGAAAGTTTAACTTCTTCTTTTCCAATTCGAATCCCCTTGATCCCCTTATGTTGTCTTATTGCTATTGCTAGAACTTCAAGCACTATATTGAAGAGATATGGCGAGAGTGGACAGCCTTGTCGTGTTCCTGAGTTCAGTGGGATGGCTTTGAGTTTCTCTCCGTTTAATTTGATGTTAGCTGTCGGCTTGCTGTAAATAGCTTTTATTATATTTAGGTATGACCCTTGTATCCCTAATCTCTCCAAGACCTTTATCATAAAGGGATGTTGAATTTTGTCAAATGCTTTTTCAGCATCTAATGAAATGATCATATGGTTTTTTTCTTTCAGTTTATTTATATGATGAATTACACTGATAGATTTCCGTATGTTGAACCAGCCCTGCATCTCTGGGATAAAGCCTACTTGATCATAATGGATAATTTTTCTAATGTGTTCTTGGATTCGGTTTGCCAGTATTTTGTTGAGGATTTTTGTGTCAATGTTCATGAGTGAGATTGGCCTGTAATTCTCTTTCCTAGTAGAGTCTTTGTGTGGTTTTGGTATCAGAGTAACTGTAGCTTCATAAAAGGAGTTTGGTAATGACTCTTCTGCTTCTATATTGTGAAATACATTAAGGAGTATAGGTATTAGGTCTTCTTGGAAGTTCTGGTAGAATTCCGCATTGAAGCCATCTGGGCCTGGGCTCTTTTTGGTAGGGAGGTTTTTGATAACAAATTCTAATTCTTCGCGACTAACAGGTCTATTTAGATTGTTCACCTGGTCCTGGTTTAACTTTGGTAAATGGTATTTATCTAAAAAAGTGTCCATTTCTTTTACATTTTCCAGTTTTGTGGCATACAGGCTTTTGTAGTAGGATCTAATGATTCTCTGAATTTCCTCTGTGTCTGTGGTTATGTCCCCCTTTTCATTTCTGATCTTATTAATTTGCATATTCTCTCTCTGCCGTTTAATTAGTTTGGATAGAGGTTTATCAATCTTGTTGATTTTCTCCAGGAACCAGCTTTTTGTTTCATTGATTCTTTGGATTGTTTTCTGTGTTTCTATTTTGTTGATTTCTGCCCTCAGTTTGATTATTTCCAGTCTTCTACTCCTCCTAGGTGAGTCTGCTTCTTTTTTTTCTAGAGCTTTCAGGTGGGCTGTTAAGTATCCAATGTGTGCTTTCTCTGTTTTCTTTAAGTGGGCACTTAGTGCTATGAACTTTCCTCTTAGGACTGCTTTCATTGTGTCCCATAAGTTTGAATATGTTGTTTCTTTATTTTCATTGAATTCCAGGAAGACTTTAATTTCTTTCTTTATTTCTTCCTTAATCCAGGTGTGGTTCAGTAGTTGACTGTTCAGTTTCCATGCATTTGTAGGTTTTCTGGAAGTAGCCTTGTTGTTGAATTCTAACTTTAGTCCATGGTGATCTGATAAGACGCAGGTGGTTACTAATATTTTTTTGTAATTGTGGATGTTTGCTTTGTTACCAACTATGTGGTCAATTTTCGAGAAGGTTCCATGAGCTGCAGAGAAGAAGGTATATTCTTTCCTATTTGGGTGGAATGTTCTATAGATGTCTGTTAAGTCCATTTGCTTCATTACCTCCATTAATTCTCTTGTTTCTCTGTTAGGTTTCTGTCTGATTGACCTGTCCATTGGTGAGAGAGGAGTGTTGAAGTCTCCTGCTATTAGTGTGTGCGGTTTGATGGCTGCTTTGAGTTTTAGTAATGTTTCTTTTACGTACGTGGGTGCTTTTAAATTAGGGGCATAGATATTTAGGATTGAGACTTCATCCTGTTGAATTGTTCCTATTATGAGTATAAAACGTCCCTCTCCATCTCTTCTGATTGATTTAAGTTTGAAGTCAACTTTGTTAGAAATTAGTATGGCCACACCTGCTTGTTTCTTAGGTCCATTTGCTTGATAAGCCTTTTCCCTTTACTCTGAGTAGGTGCCTGTCTTTGTGTTTGATATGTGTTTCTTGTAAACAGCAGAATGTTGGATCCTGTTTTCGTATCCACTCTCTTAGTCTGTGCCTTTTTATAGGTGAATTGAGCCCATTGACATTAAGTGATATTAATGACCAGTGGTTGTTAACTCCGGTCACTTTCTTAGTAGTAGAGTTTGTGTGTTTCCCTTCTTTGGGTTGCGCTGGTGAGGGGTCTCTAGATGTCTGAGTTATTGTGGTCATTGTTGGCCTCCTTGGTTAGTGATTTTCCTTCTATTACTTTCTGTAAGGCTGGATTTGTGGCTACGTATTGTTTAAATTTGTTTTTATCCTGGAAAATTTTGTTTTCTCCATTTACAGTGAACGAAAGCTTGGCCGGGTATAGTAGTCTGGGCTTGCATCCATGGTCTCTTAGTTTTTGTAGTACATCTATCCAGGACCTTCTGGCTTTCATGGTTTCCATAGAGAAGTCCGGTGTAAGTCTGATAGGTTTGCCTTTATAAGTAACTTGGCCTTTTTCCCTTGCGGCTCTTAATATTCTTTCTTTATTCTGAATGCTTTGTGTTTTGATTATTATATGGCGAGGGGATGTTTTTTTTTGATCCAGCCTATTCGGAGTTCTGTATGCTTCTTGGACCTTCATAGGTACATCCTTCTTTAGGTTGGGAAAGTTTTCTTCTATAATTTTATTAAATATATTTTCTGGACCGTTGAGTTGCACTTCTTCTCCTTCTTCTACTCCAATTATTATTAGGTTTGGTCTTTTTATTGTGTCCCATATTTCCTGAATGTTTTGTGATGAGAACTTGTTGGACTTGCTGTTTTCTTTGATCAGTGCGTTTATTTTCTCTATGTTATCTTCAGCATCTGAGATTCTTTCTTCTATCTCTTGTATTCTGCTGGTTATGCTTGTTTCTGTAGTCTCTATTCATTTACCTAAATTTTCCATGTCCAGCCGGCCCTCTGTTTGTGTTTTCTTCTTTGCCTCCATTTCAGTTTTCAAGTCTTGAACTGTTTCCATTATCTGTTTGATTGTTTTTCCTTGGTTTCCTAGGGTATCATTCACTGATTTATTCAATTCTTCA
Source organism: Neodon shergylaensis (assembly GCA_025134845.1). NCBI lineage: Eukaryota > Metazoa > Chordata > Mammalia > Rodentia > Cricetidae > Neodon > Neodon shergylaensis. The sequence continues at coordinate 1,014,465 of JABTXL010006015.1, forward strand.
AACTTTCTGTTATACTTCTCATCCATTTCTGCCAGGGCATTTTTTACATGCTGTTTAAGGGCATCAATCACTTTCATAGAGTCAAATTTTTCTGCTTCTTCTTGGTTAAGGTGTTCCTGTGCTCCTGTTGTGAGGTCACTGGGTTCTGGTGGTTTCATGTTGTTCTTCAGATTGCTGGGTGAATTCTTGCATTGGCGCCTGCCCATCTCTTCCTCCGAATGCTCCCCTATGGGTCTTCTTTTACAGGATCAGGTCTCCTTGCCCACTGATGTACCTTCCCAGTGACGTCACTCCCCAGTGATGGCTCTCCTAATGTCCCAATGATGTCTCTCCTGGTGCCCGGATTGGGTCTCCGTGCTTCTTGGGTAGCTCGTATACAAAGGGCCTGCCTTGCTTGCTGCAGGCAGGCTATTGAGACGAAGGCAGTGTAGGAGCTTAAAACTGTTCTTGAGCACCGGTCCTCGCTTACAGCAGGGCCGGGTTGGGGGGAGGGTGCTGAGGGGCTGGGTCGTGAGTAAGAAAGAAGGCCCTGCAGAAGGAGCTGGGGGA
>JABTXL010006015.1:1015023-1060761 GCA_025134845.1 Neodon shergylaensis
CACCCGTCCAGATGGAATTCAGCACCTATGGCCCAATGCTCCGGGGACAAAAGCTTGATATCTTTTCATTTGTACCTTTTGAGGATGAATTTTTCTGTAGATCTATTTTATATCCTAAGTAATTAATAGAATCTTCTCTTTGTAATTTTTCAAGTGCAATTTATAATCCCTAACAAGGCAAAATTTTCTCTACTTCAAGCAGTTTCTCTAAGGTACCTACATTTGAATCAGCTAGTAAAATGTCATACATATAATGGTAAACTATAGATTGAGGAAACTGCTTATGTATAATTTCCAACAGCTGTTGAACAAAATATGGCAGAGGATGTGGCTGTTTAACATCCCTTGTGGGAGAATCTTCCACTGATATCTCTTAACAGGCTGAGAATTATTATAAGTAGGCACCATGAAGGCAAATTTTTCTCTATCTTTTTCTTATAAAGGTATAGTGAAGAAACAATCTTTTAAATCAATAATGATAAGAGGTCATCCTTTAGGTAATAGAGAAGGCAAAGGAATTTCAAGCTGTAGAGATCTCATTGGCTGAATCACCTTATTAACATCTCCTAGAGCTGTTATCATTCTTAATTTTCCCAGGTTTTTTTTTATGATAAATACATGAGAATTCCAAGAGCTGGTTGATTCTTTAATATACTGAGCATTTAGTTGCTACTATACGAGATGTTCCAAAGTCTGTAATTTCTGTTATTAAAGGCCATTGCCTCAACCCATACAGGTTTTCCCTAAACCATTTTAAAGGCAGGGCTGTTGGTACCTCGAAAGATCAGCAGCTGCTGTGCCCTGATTTTGTACAACCTGAATTTTCAGTGACTGTTCTTTATAAGATCTGTCAATATTTTCCCCAGAAACATGTTGGTTTGTGGTTTGTTTCTGAGAATGGAGGAATGTGAATCTGTGTACTCCATTGTTGTAATAAATCACATGCCCATAAATTCATTGCTACAGTTGACAAGGTAAATACTAGGTTGATGTGGGATATTCTTCTGTATATGTGTTGCTTTATTGGTTGATGAATAAAGCTGTTTTTGCCAATGACTTAGCAGAGTAAAGTCAGGCATGAAACCCAAACAGAGATAATGGAAAGAGTGAGCAGTGGAAGAGAGATACCATGTAACTGACAAAGGAGAGAAATGCTGCTGCCAGAATCTTACCAGCTGGCCACAGTATCACAGCCATACACAAATGGATAGAAATAAGTTAAATTAAGATGTAAGAGCTAGATAGGAATATGCTAGAGTAATTGGCCAAACACTGTTGTAATTAATATGATTTCTGTGTGATTATTTGAGTCTGAGCAACAGGGAATTTAATGAGCAGACTCTGCCTACAAATGTCACCAGTGTAGAGCAACTTCATCCACATAAAAACTGAGAGAGCTTGAGAAGGAATTATAGATACAAAAGAACAGAGTTTAGCACAGCTTCTTGTTAGCCACATTTTTTCAGGTAGGGTGTTTGCTGGCAGTGAGCAGAGGAACAGCTCTTCTAAGAAAAGTCTTTCCAGGCCCTTTTGTCTGTGGGGTTCTTGGACCACCAGGAGTTCCTGTTCCTGTGCTGAGGAGATCCATCCAGGGGAGAGAGTATGTGCCCACCTGTGGCAGATGGTCTGGGAATGGAGCAAAGGGCCCCCTCCAACTCCTGCTGCAGGGGCTTCTTTGTTCCACACAACCCTGCCTCCCCCAAGCCTGCCATTGTCTGTGAGGTCCTTGGCCCAGGAACAGTTCCTGCTCCTGCACTGAGGAGATCCACCCAGAGGGTTAAGTGTGTGCCTGGCCGGAAGGTCCCTGGAAGGGAGTACAGGGCACCTCCAGCTCCTTTGTTCCACACGACCCTGCCTCCCCCCCAAGTTTGCCCTTTTGTTTGCAGGGTCCTTGGCCCACTAGGAGTCCCTGCTCCTGTGCTGAGGAGATCCATCCAGAGGATGAGTGTATGCCCACCTGGGCAGACAGTCCGGAAGGGAGTACAGGGCCCCTACAGCTCCAGCTGCAGGGGCTTCTTTGTTCCACATGACCCTGCTTCCCCTAAGCCTGCCCTATTGTCTTTGAGGTCCTTGGCCCAAGAACAGATCCTGTTCCTGCACTGAGGTAATCCAGTCAGAGGGCACTCCTTTCCATCTACGGGGTCCTTAGATCCAGCAGCATGACCAGCTCCAGTGCCGAGGGGCCCTAAGAGAGGCCAGACCAATAAAATTCCCCAAGTACACAGTCAGTCACAGCAAAGATTGGACCAAGATGCCAAGACTCTCCTGGCTGCATTTGAAGGAAGAGACGGGCAGGCACCAATGCAAGAATTCCTCCAACAACCTGAAAAGAAACATGACAACACCAGAATCCAGTGATCATGCAATAAGAAGACTTGAACACCCTATTCCAGAAGAAGTAGAAGAAGTCGACTTTAAACATAACATTATGAAAATAATAGAGGCCCAAAACAGTATGTGAAAAACTCCTTTAAAGAAATGGAGAAGACAAACAAAAAGGTAAAAGAAATGAATAAATCTCTCAAAGATACCCAAGAAAAACAAGAAAAAGCAATCAAACAGGTAATGGAAACAGTTCAAGACTTGAAAAATGAAATGGAGATAATAAAGAAAAAAAAAACCGAGGGAAGGCTGGATATGGAAAATCTGGGTAAATGAACAGAAGCTACAGAGACAAGTATAGCCAACAGAATACAAGAGATAGGAGAAAGAATCTCAGATGATGAATACTATAGAGTAAATAAACTTATTGATTAAAGAAAACAACAAATACAACAAATTCTTAACACAAAACAGCCAGGAAATCTGGGACATCATGAAAAGACCAAACCTAAGAATAATAGGGGTAGAAGAAGGAGAAGAATTACAGTTCAAAGGCCCAGAAAATATATTCAACAAAATTATAGAAGAAAACTTTCCCAACCTAAAGAAGAATATTCCTATGAAGATACAAGAAGCATACGAAACAACAAATAGACAGGATCAAAAAAAAAACTCTCACCATATAATGAGCAAAACACAAAACATACAGAATAAAGAAAGAATATTAAGAACTGCAAAGGAAAAAGGTCAAGTAACATATAAAGGGAAACCTATCAGAATTACACCTGACTTCTCAATGGAAACCACGAAAGCCAGAAGGTCCTGGATAGATGTGCTGCAGACACTAAGAGACCATGGATGCAAACCCAGACTACTATACCCAGCAAAGCTTGCACTCACCATCGATGGAGAAAACAAGATATTCCAGGACAAAAACAGATATAAACGATATGTAGCCACAAAAACAGCCTTACAAAAAGTGCTAGAAGGAGGGGGCTGGAGAGATGGCTCAGTGGTTAAGAGCATTGCCTCGTCTTCCATAGGTCCTGAGTTCAATTTCCAGCAACCACATGGTGGCTCACAACCATCTGTAATGAGGTCTGGTGCCCTCTTCTGGCCTGTAGGCATACACGCAGACAGAATATTGTATACATAATAAATAAACAAATATTTTTTAAAAAGTGCTAAAAGGAAAACAACAAACCAAGGAAGCCAACAACACCCATAATAACACAGGTATCTGACAACGCTCCATCAGCACAACTCAAAGAAGGAAAACATGCAAACACTATCACCAAAATAAATAAATAAATAAATAACTGGAGTTAACAACCACTGGTCATTAATATCACTTAATATCAATGCATTGAATTTACCAATAAAAAGGCACAGGTTAAGAAAATGGATACAAAAACAGGATTCAACAGTCTATTTACAAGAAATACACCTCAACTTCAAAGACAGATAGTACCTCAGAGTAAAGGGTTGGGAAAAGGTTTTCCAATCAAATGGACCTAAGAAACAAGCAGGTGTGGCTATTCTAATATCTAACAAAATTAATTTCAAACTAAAATCAATCAGAAGAGATGGAGAAGGACACTTTATACTCATAACAGGAACATCAGAAGGAAGTCTCAATCCTGAATATCTATGCCCCTAATATAAAATCACCCACTTATGTAAAAGAAATATTACTAGAACTCAAAGCACACACCAAACCCCACACTCTAATAGTAGGAGATTTCAACACTCCTCTCTCACCAATGGACAGGTCAACCAGACAGAAACTTAACAGAGAAATAAGAGAAATAACATGTAATGAACCAAATGGACTTAACAGACATCTATAGAACATTCCACCCAAACAGAAAAGAATATACCTTCTTCTCAGCATCTCATGGAACAGTCTCAAAAATTGATCACATATTTGGTAACAAAGCAAACATACACAGACACAAAAAAAAATTGTAGTAACCACCTGTGTACTATTGGATCACCATGGAATAAAGTTAGAATTCAACAACAATTCTACTCCCAGAAAGCCTATAAACTCATGGAAACTGAACAGTCAACTACTGAACAACCTCTGGGTCAAGGAAGAAATAAAGAAAGAAAAAAATCAAAGAAAATAAAGACATAACATACCCAAACCTATGGAATACTATGAATCAGTGCTAAGAGGAAAGTTCATAGCACTAAGTGCCCACATAAAGAAAGCAGAGAAAGCTCACATTAGAGACTTAACATCACACCTGAACGCTCTAGAAAAAAATCAGACTCACCCAGGAGGAGTAGAAGACTGGAAATAATCAAACTGAGGGCTGAAATCAACAAAATAGAAACACAGAAAACAATCCAAAGAAACAATGAAACAAAAAGCTGGTTCTTGGAGAAAATCACCAAGATTGACAAACCCCTATCCAAACTAATCAAATGGCAGAGAGAGAACATGCAAATTAACAAGATCAGAAATGAAAAGGGGCACATAATCACAGACACCGAGAAAATTCAGAGAATCATTAGATCTTACTACAAAAAGCCTGTATGCCACAAAATTGGAAAATGTAAAAGAAATGGACATTTTTTAGGTAAGTATCATATACCAAAATTAAATCAAGACCAGGTGAACAATTTAAATAGACCTATAGTTCACGAGGAATTAGAAGCTGTCATCAAAAACCTCCCTACAAAAAAAGCCCAAGACCAGAAGGTTTTAGTGCAGAATTCTACCAGAACTTCAAAGAAGAGCTAATACCTATACTCCTTAATGTGTTTCACAAAATAGAAACAGAAGAGTCATTGCCAAACTCCTTTTATGAAGCTACAGTTACCCTGATACTAAAGCCACACAAAGACTCAATCAAGAAAGAGAATTACAGACCAATCTCTCTCAGGAACATCGACACAAAAATTCTCAATAAAATACTGGCAAACCGAATCCAAGAACACATCAAAAAAAATATCTATTATGATCAAGGAGGCTTTATCCCAGAGATGCAGGGCTGGTTCATCATATCAATGTAATCCATCATATAAGTGAACTGAAAGAAAAAAAACATATGATCATTTCATTAGATGCAGAAAAACGATTTGAAAAAATTCAACACCCCTTTATGATAAAGGTCTTGGAGAGATGAGGAATTCAAGGTTCATACCTATATATAATAAAAGCAATATACAGCAAGCCGACAGCTAACATCAAATTAAATGGAGAGAAACTTAAAGCCATTCCACTAAAATCAGGAACAAGACAAGGCTGTCCACTCTCTCCATTCCTCTTCAATACAGTGCTTGAAGTTCTAGCAATAGCAATAAGACAACATACGGAGATCAAGATGATTCGAATTGGAAAGGAAGAAGTCAAAGTTTTATTATTTGCAGATGATGTGATAGTTTACATAAGCGACCCCAAAACTCTACCAAAGAATTCCTATAGCTGATAAACACCTTCAGCAATGTGTCAGGATACAAGATCAACTCCAAAAAATCAGTAGCCCCCCCATACACAAAGAATAAAGAAGTACAGAGGTAAATCAGAGAAACATCACCTTTCATGATAGCCACAAACAGCATAAAGTATCTTGGGGTAACTCTAACCAAAGAAGTGAAAGATCTATTTGACAAGAACTTTAAGGCTTTGAAGAGAGAAATTGAAGAGGAATACCAGAAAATGGAAGGATCTCCCATGCTCTTGGATTGGTAGGATCAACATAGTAAAAATGGCAATTCTACCAAAAGCAATCTATAGATTCCATGCAATCCCCATCAAAATCCCAACAAAATTCTTCACAGACCTTGAGACAACAATAATCAACTTTATATGGAAAAAAAAGGAAAGCCAAAACAATCCTATACAATAAAAGTACTTCTGGAGGCATTACCATCCCTGACTTCAAAATATATTGCAGAGCTACAGTAATGAAACAGCTTAGTATTGGCATAAAAACAGACATGTTGACCATTGGAATCAAATTGAAGAGCCGGATATTAATCCACAAACTTATGAACACCTGATTTTTGACAAAGGAGCTAAAATTAACAAATGGTGGTGGCATAACTGGATGTGAACCTGTAGAAGAATGAAAATAGATCCATATCTATCACTATGCACAAAACTCAAGTCCAAATGGACTAAAGACCTCAATATAAATCTGACCACACAGAACCTGATAGAAGAGAAAGTGGGAAGTAGTCTGCAACACATAGGCACAGGAGACCACTTCCTACATATAACCCCAGTAGCACAGACAATAAGAGCTTCAATGAATAAATCAGAACTCCTGAAACTGAGAAGCTTCCATAAAGCAGAGGACACTGTCATTAAGACAAAAAGGTAACCTACTGAACGGGAGAAGATCTTCACCAACCCCGCATCAGACAAAGGCCTGATATCCAAAATATATAAAGAACTCAAGAGACTAGACATTAAAATTCCAAATATGGGGTACTGAACTGAACAGAGAATTCTCAACAGAAGTTCAAAAGGCCAAAAGATACTTAAGGTCATGTACAACTTCCTTAGCAATCAGGAACAACTTTGAGATACCATCTTACACCTGTCAGAATGGCTAAAATCAAAAACACCAATGATAGCCTTTGCTGGAGAGGATGTGGAGTAAGGGGAACACTCATCAATTGCTGATAGGAATGCAAACTTGTGCAACCATTTTGGAAATCAGTGTGGTGGTTTCTCAAGAAACTGGGAGTCAACCTACCTCAGAATCCAGCAATTTCACTCTTGAGAATATACAGAAGAAATGCCCAATCATACTACAAAAGCATTTGTTCAACTATGCTCATAGCAGCACTATTTGTAATAGCCAGAACCTGGAAATAATCTAGGTGCCCCTCAATAGAAGAATGGATAAAGAAGGTGTGGCAACATACACATTAGAATTCTACTCAGCAGTAAAAAACAATGACATCTTGAATTTTGCATGCAAATGGATGGAAATAGAAAACACTTTACTGAGTAAGATAATCCAGACCCAAAAAGATGAATATGGTATGTACTCACTCATTAGTGGATTCTAGCCATAAATAAATGGCATTGACGATATAGTTTGTGATCCTAGAGAAGCTAAATAATAAGGTGGACCCAAAGAAAAACATATATTTATCCTCTTGGAAATTAGAAATAGACAAGATAGCCAGGCAACAGTTGGAAGCATGGGGGTGGGAGTGGGGTGGGAGAAGGGGAGAGGAGGAAAGAGAAGGGAGAAGGGAAGGATTGGGGAGGGCTTGGGGGAGTGGGATGGTTGAGATGGAGGAAGGGTGGATATGGGAGCAGGGAAGAAGATATCTTAATTAAGGGAGCCATTTTAGGGTTGGCAAGAGACTTGGCTCTAGAGGGGATCCCAGGTGTCCATAAGGATGTCCCCAGCTAGGTCCTCATGCAGCAGAGGAGAGGGTGCCTGAACTGGCCTTATCCCATAGCCATACTGATGAATATCTTGAATATCACCATAGAACCTTCATCCGGCAATGGATGGAAATAGATACAAAGACCCACATTGGAGCATTGGACTGAGCTCCCAAGGTCCAGATGAAAAGCAGAAGGAGGGAGAAGATGAGCAAGGAAGTCAGGACCCCGAGGGGTGCGTCCACCCACTGAGACCGTGTGACTGATATAATGGGAGCTCACCAAGGCCAGCTGGACTGGGACTGAACAAGCATGTGATCAATCTGGACTCTCTGAATGTGGCTGATAATGGGGGCTGACTGAGAAGCCAATGATAATGGCACTGGGTTTTGATTCTACTGCATGTACTGGCTTTTTGGTAGCCTAGTCTGTTTGGATGCACATCTTCCTAGACCTGGATGGAGGGGGGAGGGCCTTGGACTTCCCACAGGGCAGGGTACCTTGACTTCTCTTAGGACTGGAGAGGGAGGAGGAGGGGGAGTGGGGAAAGGGGAGGAAAATGAGAGGAGGGAAGGAGGTGGAAATTTATACTGAAGAAAAAAAAAAGGAAAAATTACCAAAAAAAGAAGATATTCTGCAGCCTACATACAAAAGCATCTACCTATGTATCTATCTATGTGTCTATCTATCTATCTGGATACATAGATTTACTGCAGGGTGTGGAATGTGTGAACTGGGCATTAATATTAATAATTAAGGTTGGATTAAAAAACATGTTTACCTCAACTAAAAAAAAGGAAAAGAAAAAAAGAAAAAGGAATGTCTTCCTGACTCAGCATTAGCCACAAAAATTGTGCATATTCTTTAAAAAGTTGTGGCTTCCTGGTTGGTGCTGGTAGCACAAACTCTGGCTCTTTTGGGAGGTCCTGCACTTAAATGGGGTTTGTGAGCAGATTGCTACTAATTGCTTAATGTCAGCATAGGCATGCTGTGTCCCTGGAGCTGGGGTGGTGGACATGACTCGCAGAGGTGATGAGCATGCCTCTGCCATGTTGGATGGGGTGAAGCAAACAGGCAGGGCCACGGAGTTGGTCCTAGTCACACTTGCTTAGCATTTAAAAAAAGGTTAAACTGGCCAGAAAATGATTACAGATATGCAATAATGATAGACTCTGACAAAAATAAACCTCTAAAGGTGACACGATGTGTTTAAAAAGTGTATGTAGGCTTGAGAGAGAGAGCAAAGAGTATAGACAGTTATAAAAGAGTACAGAAAGTCATAGATTAAAGGAGTAAAGATAATAAAATATATATTAAACTTGTAGAAAAAGTAATAGAGTAGGAAAAATAAGGCACATAAAAATGGAATATACACAGAGAGTCTGAATTATATATACTACTCTGTTTTCTTTGAATTTTTTACTGTGAATGAGCTAACTACAGAGAGACATTTCATTTTATGGGCTGCTAAGCTAAACCAACATACATATTTTAAGGTATCTTGACTTCAAATTTGAGTCTAAGGATATGTTGCTTTGGAAAAGAGATTCTGCTTTTGTTTCCACAGAATATGAGAACCTGTGGATTCCTTCAAGGCTAATGTGGTTTTATGGAACAAGACTTCTTGAAATGTCTCTGTGAACCCTAAAAAACACATCCCCCAACAAACATTGGAGAAAACAATGTTCAAATTCCCAAAATGGTTGTTTATAATTGTTTGTTTTTATTTAAGAGGGGATACAATATAGAGATGAATACTTTGCATTGGTATGGATCTTGGTCTATTGATACAGATTTAAGGTCAATTTTATTATACCGTGTATATGTATTTTAACTCTTGTTTAAGATATTGTGTTTGTGCAACTCATTTTAAAATGTAATGTATAAGCCAGGCAGTGGTGGTACATACTTTTAATCTTAGCACTCGGGAGGCAGAGGCAGGTGGATCTCTATGAGTTTGAGGCCAGCCTGGTCTATAAGAGCTAGTTCCAGGACAGGCTCCAAAACTACAGAGAAACCATATTTCAAGAAAACCAAAAAGAGTAATGTATAATTTAAAATTACATATTAATAGATAGTCATTTATATAGTCAAACTTGTAGTCATGTGAGTTAGGTTTTCTAGATATACAGAGATATATTTCAGTTTGATAATCTTCAACACTTTTCAAAGACCTACAGAATATATTATTTAAAATGTTTTAAGAACTTGGACTTTTCTCAACAATGAGATATGTCTTCTCCTGGAAGCACCAATTACTTCAAGAACATGATGGGCACTGAAGAGGCTTCTTATGGAGTTTGGTAGCTATTTGGGCAAGAAACTGCTATTGCCTGGACTGTTTTATGGTTTGCTGTATGAACTGGACATACAGGACCCATTTAAAAGTGACTGTGGAACTTTCCAAAAGGTCCTTCAGATTTCCTGTTTCACAGAAGAAACTGCCAGACATTCTGCATGACACAGAAGAAAGCAACTGATGAACTTTGCCAGTACAAGGCATAACATTTCTTCAAATTCCCTGCTTCACTGAAAAGTCTGCCAGATATTATGGGTCTACAGGCTGAAGATGAATGCCCTAACATTACAAAAGAGCTTTAGGCAGCGAGATGTCTCTGTCAATTCTAGGGTTTTGGAAGTTGTTTACAATACACTTCATGTTTACTTAGGTAATATTATATTATATCCTTCTGGAGTCTTTGATGGAGTTAAAGACAAATAGTTATAACTACAGTTTTCCTTAGTTATGATAAAAGATAAATTAAACATAAAACTTTAGACTCACAAAGAAATATCATAACTATAATCCTTGCTTAATAACTGTTTTGTATATCTAATTTTACTATGATAAAGTTAAAGCCTTTCTTTTTTTAATTAGACAGGAAAGGGGAGATGATGTGGGATGTCTTTCTCCCAGAATTCTGTTCTGTCTTCCCCGCTGACCTATGTTCTGACCTATTAGGCCAAGCAGTTTTCTTTATTAATTAACCAATGAAACAATAGATAGATAGAAGACCCACCTACATCATACAATAACAAATATCTGCTAGTATTCATAGACACCTTTCCCACCAAGAAAGAGACTGCTCAAGTTGTGGTCAAGAAACTTTTGGAAGAAGTCTTTCTCTGGTTCAGTCTACCTAAGGTATTTGGGTCAGATAATGGCCCAGCCTTTATCTCCCAGGTAAGTCAGTTGGTGGCCAAGTTATTGGGGATTAATTGGAGATTACATTGTACTTACAGACCCCAAAGTTCAGGTCAGGTGGAAAGGATGAATAGAACAATTAAAGAGACCTTGACCAAACTGATGCTGGAGATTGGCACTAGAGACTGGGTTCAACTCCTACCATTGGCCCTGTACAGAGCCAGAAATTCCCCTGGCTCACATGGGCTCACCCCCTCCGAAATCATTTATGGAGGTCCCCCGCCAGCCATATCCTTCTTTGATTCTGATGTTTCTGTTTATGCCACTTCCTCTACCATGCAGGCCCATCTGCAAGCTCTGCAGCTGGTGCAACAGGAAATTTGGAAGCCCCTTTCTGACGCTTATTGCGAGAACAACCTTCCTTCTTGCCCCCATCCCTTCAAGATTGGCGACTCAGTCCTAGTGCGAAGACACCAGACCAAGACTCTCAAACCTCGCTGGAAAGGACCCTACACCGTACTCCTGATGACTCCAACCGCGTTGAAGATGCACAGGGTTGCTGTGTGGATACATGGTTCCCATGTGAACGATGCACCTAGCCCAGAACGCAGAGAGACATCAGAGCAGATATGGAGACTTCAACGCACTCAAAACCCCCTAAAGCTAAGACTCATGCGAATCGTGTAAACCTTATATTCATACTTTTATTCTTGATGCCTTTGATCTGTAAGACCAAGGGAAATAGCCCACACACCCCTAAACAACTTACCTGGCAGGTCCTCTCCTAAACGGGAGATATCATCTGGTCCATTACAGGTTCATACCCTCCTAACACTTGGTGGCCTCACCTATACCCCAAAATTTGTGACCTGATGACAGGATTAGAGACATGGGACATTCCCAGTCTAACATAACGACAGGCCAACCTCAGATGATGCATTACATGTCATGAAATGCTCCCTAGATCAGGGTGTCACCTCCCAAGGCCAATATGTTGTAGCAGATCCTAGTTGTAAAGACAAACCAGCCAAAAGGAAACTACAACAGACATCTTTCTATGTATGTCCCCGAGATGGGAGAAACAAAAATCAGGCATATCGTTGTGGAGGACCAGAGAGTCTCTATTGCAAACAATGGTCCTGTGAAACCACTGGGAACGCCTATTGGCGTCCTTCATCCTCATGGGGCCTAATCACTTTAACTAGAGGAAACAAGGGAGAAGATTCCTTTAACATAACTTTTACCCAACAAGGATGAAAGTTTGCAAATTGGCCCACAGGTCGGACATGGGGGCTTTGATTTTATATGACAGGATGGGATAAAGGATTTACCTTCCAGATAAGACTTAATATAGCCACCATTAGTACCCAAGCCATTGGCCCCAACCCAGTCCTGCCCAATTTAAAAGGACCAACAAAAATCCAGAACAAGGCCCCCCAGGTGTCCAGGCAAATCCCTCTAACACCTGTGTCATCCCCATTCATAACCTTTACCTCTACTGACCCCCGGTTTGGGAAACAGGCTAATGGATCTGGTAGAGGGAACTTTCATGGCCCTCAATGGGACTAACCCAGAAGCTACTCAGGCTTGTTGGCTATGCCTAGCCTCTAGCCCCCCTTATTATGAAGGACCAGCCACATCTAGAGAGATTACTAATTCGACCACTCTCCCAGAGACATGTAAAAACCTCAGCTTACACAAGCTCACTTTACCACAGGTAGGAGGCCAAGGGTTACTATAGGGACAGTTCCAAATGGTCACCAGCCTCTATACAACCAAACCATTTCAATAAGTCCCAGGAACTACTATCTGGTTCCCCCTAAATACACATTGTGGGCATGGAATAACAGGCTTACTCCCTGTGTGTCAGCTACAGTCATGAACCTAACTAAAGACTTCTGTGTGAGCCGGGCGATGGTGGCGCACGCCTTTAATCCCAGCACTCGGGAGGCAGAGGCAGGCGGATCTCTGTGAGTTCGAGACCAGCCTGGTCTACAGAGCTAGTTCCAGGACAGGCTCCAAAGCCAGAGAGAAACCCTGTCTCGAAAAACCAAAAAAAAAAAAAAAAGACTTCTGTGTGTTAACCCAGGTAATGCCTCAGATCCTCTACCATCTGGAGGATGACCTGCTAGAAACCCTCAAGGGGAGGCATAGACAGAAAAGAGAACCCGTGTCCCTAACCCTGGCTGTTCTCCTGGGACTGGGAGGGGCAGCGGCAGGGATAGGAACAGGAACAACTGCCCTTATACAAGGGAACCAACAATTAACCCAGTTACAACTTGCTATAGACACAGACCTCCAGGCAATCGAGAACTTGAAAAATCCCTCGCCTCCCTGTCTGAAGTCATGCTCCAAAATAGAAGGGGTTTAGATTTATTATTTTTAAAGGAGAAAGGCCTTTGCACTGCATTGGGGGAAGAATGTTGTTTTTATGCTGACCATGCTGGAGTAATAACAGACTCCATGACAAAATTAAGAGAGGCTGAAGCAACGTCCAAAGGATAGGGCAGCACAACAGAACTGGTTTGAAGGATGGTACAGCAGGTCACCCTGGATGACCATCTTAATCTCTACCGTCATGGGGCCTTTATTAATACTTTTACTTCTGTTTACTTTTAGGCCTTGTATTTTAAATAGCTTGCTGCAATTCATTAAAGATCGCTTGTCTATAGTTCAGACTTTAGTGCTTACACAACAATATCAGATGCTGAAACAGCAGGAGTCAGAACCCTAAGTTTTAAGATTAAAACTAGGGACATAAGAAAAGGAGGGAATGAAGAAAATAAATTGGGAAAAGGAGAATTTCCCTTGGGCCCCAAGCACCTGGACAGGTTCCTCATTCCCCCACCTATGCATATCCTGCCTAGCTTGAAAAACAACTCACCCATGCATGTCCTGCCTGGCTCGAAAAACAACATCTTGGGGTTTTCCCGAGAACCGGTTGGAACAAACAAGTATGTCCTAAGTTGACCCTTATGCTAATGCGGTAAAAATAAAAACGTTATGTCCAATCAGGTTGTAACCCATATCGGATAAGCTAATGTTGTGGGTTTTGCCTATAAAAGCTTGCTGGAATTGTTGTTCAGGGTGCTCTGCCTCCTCGGAGACCAGAAGCACCTGGTTGCTCAATTGTTAATAAATCCTCTTGCTCGTTGCATCTGCTGGACTGGTTAACTGAGTTGCAAGGCTTCTTCCTGGAACTAAGACCCGAGGGTGAGGGTCTTACACCCCTATAACCCAAACCATTGAAGAAAAAGGTGTTTGGGGGGTTAAGAATATGATTGAAATATATTGTATAAAAATTTTTCAACTAAAAAGAAAAAGAGCCAGGCAGTGGTAGTGCACACCTTTAATCCCATCACCTGGGATGCAGAGCCAGGTGGATATTTGTTAGTTTGAGGTCAGTCTGATCTACAAAGTGAGTTCCAGGACAGCCTGGGCACTGTTAAACAGAAACCCTGTCTTGAAAAAATAAAAATAAATAAAAAATAAAAAGAAATGTTGACACAAAGTCCTTAATGGTGCAATTCTTTTGGCAGTGTGAAAACATATGGGAGTGAGGTCTTTTAGATCTCTTGTGTTACCATGACAATTCCATTGCTTCCTAGGAAAATCAGAGGTCATGCAAACATTTCTTTTTCATCTTTGCTCATCTATCTCCCCCTCTACTGTTCCTTGTTGCTTTAAAATACTCGTCAGATTTGATGAATAAATAAAAGGATGATTATTTCTGGCATTTAACCAAATGCTAGCAAAACTGGGTTTTACGCCAGATAATTCTCAGATACTGTGCAGAGCTTAGGCTGGCCTGTTTTTTAATATATGATTCTTTAGATGGCAAGTGTCGAACTGTGACAAGAACTTGTTATAGGAATGACAATCAAGTGTCTCTTCAGTATAATTTTCCAGAAACTAAATTATTTCTTTGGCCATAGGATTTTCCCTGATACTGACATTGAAAAGTATTTTTCTAGAATGTGCTTGTTCAAATGGATGGAGGGAAACACTGCCCCTATCTTTTAAACCCTGGTATGAATCTTTTGGTGTTGAATAAAGGATGAATTATGGCTGAAGGTCTTCCCACATTCACTGCACTCAAAGGGCTTTTCTCCAGTGTGAGTTCTCATGTGCCTAATCAAGGAAAAGTTGTCATAGAAAGCCTTCTCACACACTGTGCATTCGAAGGGTTTCTCTCCAGTATGGATCCTACTATGCCGGAGAAAATTTTCAGGTTGAGTGAAGGCTTTCCCACATTCTCTGCAAACATAAGGCTTCTCTCCAGTGTGGATCCGCATGTGTCGGATGAAGGAGGAGCTATAGTAAAAGGCTTTTGCGCATTCTTTGCATTCCAAGGGTTTTACTCCACTATGGGTTCTGGTGTGTCGGATGAAAACCGAGTGGTGGGTGAAGGCCTTGCCACATTCATCGCATTCATAGGGCTTCTCACCAGTGTGAAGCCTCGTGTGTTGAATCAGAGAAGAGTTGTCACAAAAGGCCCTTCCACAGTCTTTGCACTCAAAGGGTTTCACTCCAGTGTGGGTCCTCTTATGCCTGATAAAAGTGGAGCGCTGGGTAAAGGCCTTTCCACACTCACTGCACTCGTATGGCTTCTCTCCAGTGTGGATTCTCACGTGCTGCATGAAGGATGAGCTGACACAAAAAGCTTTCCCACATTCTTTGCACACAAAGGGCTTTTCCCCGGTGTGGGTCATGCTGTGGTGGAGAAACGTGGAGTGGTGAGTGAAGGTTTTGCCACAGTCCTTGCACTCATAGGGCTTCTCTCCAGTATGGGTTCTCTTGTGTTTCACCAATGTGGAGGAGTGAATAAAGGACTTCCCACACTGGCCGCACTCGTACAGCTTCTTTCCAGTGTGAATCTTCATATGCTGAACAAACGAAGAGCTGTAGCAAAAAGCTTTCCCACATTCTTTGCACAGGAAAGGCTTCTCTGCAGAGTGCGTCACCTTGTGCTGGAGGAAAGTGGAGCGATGGGAGAAGGTCTTCCCACATTCGGTGCACTCGTAGGGTTTGTCTCCAGTGTGCAGCCGCTGGTGCTCAGTGAGGTGAGAACTGCGCTTAAAGGCCTTCCCGCACTCGACGCACTGATGTAGCTTCTCCCCAGCGTGAATCCTCATATGCTGAACAAAGCCAGCCGTGGAACGACACATTTTCCCGCACTCACTGCATTCATAAGGCTTTGCTCCAGCATGAATCTGCTGATGCCATACTAAGGTCCGATTGTTCCTAAACACTTTCCCACAGTCTTTACACTGATAAAGGCTCCCTACATCAACCACAGGCTCTTTTTCTGGTCCTTGAGAATCATGTTCATGGTAAGAATCTCGTGGAGTAGCTTGCTCCTGTAAGATTTGTAAACAGAGACCATCATCTGTCTCCAAAGCCTCATGATTATAAGCCAGCTCTCCAAGGCATGTCTCCTTGGAAGAGTCAGTTGTCCCTGTGGTCCCACCTGGCATTTCTGACCATGTTTCTTTATCCTTGGTCTGCCCTACCTTGAAGTCCTCTGAGGATCTCTGTGACAGTTGTTCTTGGAAATAGAAAGTCCGTGGAGAAGCAGTGGGTTTTGAGGAGTCAGTGGACTTTGCTTCTTCACCTAAAGGAAACCCAACAAGAACAGGTATCTGTTTACTAGTAAACAGAATCAAGCACCAATGAAGCAGAAGATGAAATATTGCCTCTGAAGGCTACTACTGCATTCATGTCTGTCCTAAAACCATGTCTGCATGTTCTTTTTCATTCACTCATGGTTGGACTCTTAACATCTTTCAGTGGAAACATAAGAGGGAAAGGTGGGATGGATGGGGAGAGAGAACCAAGAGCAGAGAGGTCACTCCAAACTCCAGAATAGGGGTGGCGGGCAGAGCAATCGGTATAATGGGTGCAGTCAGTGTGGCGTAAGGAAGTATCATGATGCTAAGAGAGAAGATGGGCCTAATTTGGCCTGGATGGAAGGCCAAAAGAGATCAGCAAAGGATATGCAGAAACACTGGTATGTCATCCTATTTCTCAGGAAGAGTAAGAGTTACCAAGCAGAAGAAATGAGGGGTGTGGTCGGGGAGACAGACACTGTAGTGAGAACAGAGTACAAAGGTTTGACAGAATCCTGAATACCAAGCAAAAGGTGAAGAAAGTGAGAACTGTGTAAGTGAGGAAGGAGCAGGTAGGGACAGAAAACACACATTGTCAGGATTCTGGACGTGCAGGAGTGAAAGAGGGTGAGAAGCTCAGACATACTGGGTCTGCTGCCATGAGTAAGGACTAAGGGAACAGAACACACGCAAAGCCAATAGCACTTACATAAGATCAGTGATATAACACAGGCAAATCAACATTAGGAACAACAGTAAGGATCTATAGGAAAAGAAGTTAAAAATACAATGCTAATTCTCCCAAAATTCATTTACAAATGCAATATTAATTCCATCTCCCCTCCCCAGAATAGCTATCAACTAGCAGGTCAACACACTGCTGGTTGAGATGGAAATCATACCGGAGGTTTCTCAAAAACACTAAGAACAGGACTGACATATGATCCAGCTACACCACTCCTGGCTTTACCCAAAGGTGTCTAAGTCCACACAGCACAGAGGTAGACACCTGCATAGCCATGTCTGGAGCACTATTCACACAGCTAAGTTGTCTGAGTAAGGGCAGAGTGTAGGGTGGGGTATGACGTCAGGGGACCACAGGTGAGGGCTCCATGTTCTGAGCAGTTGAGATCTACCAGGCTGAGGAATCTCAGCACAGCTGCCCCTTGGTGCCCACGGCCACTCTCAGCCATGCCCCTTGGTGCCCCATGGCCACTCTCAGCTGCCTACCTGTGCAGGGGCTTTGGAAGAGACCTCTCTTCACTGTCCATACTCCCTGCCGATGCTCTTGGAGGTAGATCAGCTCTGGCATAGGAACACGATACCCTGGCATGAGAAATACAGAAGGCAGCATTTATAGGTAAGGACAGAATACAACCTCATGTTTACAGTGTGCATGTATTGGCACATTGCCAGGAAACCACAGCCGGCGGGGGGGGGGGGGGGGGGTCCTGGCCTTGGAAGGCATTCTCTGTCAGTTTGAGTAGGAAGCATCCGACCTGCTTGGACAGCACAGTTCCCTAGCAGTGCCTGTTTCAAACCCAAATGAAAGCAGAGGACATTTCTGGCCATAAGCACCCAGCATGTGGGTTTCAGAGCTCCCAAGTAACTGTGGTGTTTAAGGATGACTGAGAAACACGGGACCCTCCAACTGAGGATGGGCGTCTACCGACAGCTGTTTGAGGCAGGCCTACTGCTCCAGCTACTGCATCATCCTGCATCCCTACCAGGCGCAGCCTGAGGACTTAGAGCAGGAGGAAGGTGACAGGAGAATGGCGCTGGCTGCTGTCTAGCGGTAGCCAGCTGCACCTCTGGCGTCTACACAGATGGAATCACACGCCTGGCTTGCAGGATGAATCTAGTATGGCAAAACTCCTTTACTTTCAGTCAAACACGTAGGCTTATGGACAGAAATCGGGCTGAGGCAGCCATAGGAAAATCACTGAAAATCCCACATGGCAGACAAAAGAGTCAGGATTCGCTGGGCAAAGGCTCACTGACAGCTGCCACATGCTTGGCACTGAGCTTGGTGGTGGGACCTTGGGGGCGGAGCACTGAACCTCCCTTCATTGAGCTCCCTGCTCTCGGGGACTCTGCTTGTCTGGTTCCCACATCCAGAATGCTAGTCCTGGAACAAGCCCAACACTAATGCACAAACCAACATGTTTAGTCCACTGTGGACACAAGGCTGGCAGAAACCCAAACCATTTGAGTATCTGGGGGAAGGGAGACTTGGGCTTCCCCTCAGTTCCGACTTCACACTGAAGGTAAAGTGGTTTCCGTGGAAGACACATGGGTCTGTCTGTTATGTAGACTACTGCAGCCCTGAGGTGCTCCACGGTTTGCTCTAGGCACTCTGGATATTGGCTCACTTGCTTTGCAGGTGTTACTAAAGGGCTGCACTAAACATGAAACCATCTGGATAATGAGCTCAGCAAGCTCATAAGCCCCACTCAAGGTTGGGCCTGGGAGGTGATTTCTTTTCTGCAGAGGCTAGCCAACAAGAGCAGAGGACTCAACACTAAGTTGCTACTTGGCACAGGCCTTAGGAGGTGGTAGGAGCTGAAGAAGTCACTTGGCTAAGGCTGTGCTGCTGTGAGACACCAGCAGCACCGGGAACAAAACACCTTATTATCTGTCCCCAAGCTGCCCTTGAGCTTTTGATCCTTGCACCTTGGCCTTTCATTTGTCTGCATCATAGCTGGATCAACCTCCTAGAGAGCCCCATCCTGGTGGGCCCTGCTGGCTGGCCTGTGAGGCCATCTCACTCAGCCCTTCTGTGGGGACGTGGAACAATGACATCTGACTGCCTGACTGACAGTATGATCCCTGCTGTAGACACTGAGAAACTGAGCAGGAAGCTGTCATATCACAGTAAGCTGAGGCTGCAGGAACATAGGTGGTGACCTCAACCAGCAACGCCTATACAGGGTGCAATGAAGGCAGCCTTAAGTTCTGCACCCAGAAGAGAAATGGGTCCTTACCCAGGGAGACCAGAAGCCCACAGGTCTCCATCATCACCTCCTGGTACAGTGCTCTCTGAGCCAGGTCCAGCTGTCCCCATTCCTCCACAGTGAAGGTTATGGCCACATCTTCAAAAGAAACCAAGGCCTGGGAATATAAACAGAGGTAGTTGGGTGGCTGTGTAGACCACATGCAAAACTGGACCCTGTTCCATGGTTCTGGGCAAGAATGCAGGAACAAAGTCTGACTGCAGATCTTCTCTTAAGGACCAGGCCCGGCACAGACAATAACCTGTGATGTTAGAAGAGCCCAGCCTGGCTAGCTCAGTCAGTAAAGCATAAGACTCTTAATCTCAGGGTCGTGGGTTCAAGCCCCATGTTAGTCACCAAATGTAGCACTGATTCTAATTGGTCTTAATAATAAAAACCCAGAGTCAGATATTAGGGGGTAAAAGCTGACAGATCAGAGAAGCAGAGCAGCCAGTCACTAGTTCTTACCTCTATGAAATCCTCAGACTGAATGGAGTATCCCATCTCTACAAGTCCCCAGACTAAATGTCATCTTTATGAAACCTCAGACTGAAATCTGAGCTCCTGTCTCCTCCAGCCTTGTATTCCTCTCTCTGCCCAGCCATATCACTTCCGATCTCCACCTCTGTAGTGCTGGGATTAAAGGTGTGAGCCACCACCACTTGGCCCTGTTTCTCTTTTAGACTGATTCAGCCTCCTTTAGCCCAGGGTGGCCTTGAACTCACAGAGATCTGTCTGCCTCTCTCTCTCTCTCTCTCTCGCTCTCTCGAGTGCTGTGTGCCACCACTGCCTGGCCTCTATGGCTATCTAGTGTGGCTAGCTCTGCACTCATCTTCAGGAAAGCTTTGTTTGTTAAAGCACAAACAAAATATCACCATGGGCTTAGGGAGGGGACTAGGACACTGTAATTCAAACAATGATCACCACCTCAGCTGCTGAACCTCACTGGTCTGCCCAGCATAGACTAGAAACCAGGAAGTCAGGCTACACACAGAGAAACCCTGTCTCAAAAAAAAAAAAAAAAGGACCTAAAGCCAGGGCACGGGCATGTGTTTATTGCTCTAGGTTGGTGGCGTAGACCTGGGAGAGCAGGGCCTAAAACTCATGTGACAGCCAACTTTATTCAGAGCATCAGACAATTTATACTCCGAGGGTTAAGAAGCATCACCTGAGTAATGTGTATAATTCCAAGGACAAGCTGCACGCAGCAAAAACATGTTTTCTATAGAGGCTAATGAATACAGCTGAAGTAAACTCTCCTATCCACTGCACCTGGAAGGAGCACAAAAGCACATTCCAAGGACAAGTCTGTGTTTTGAACAAACTGAGGTCACAAGATCTCGTCTTCTTGGAGTTTCCTCGCGAACACTCAGAATCCTCTTCGCATGACTCCATTCTTGGACCGTGTTCCAACAGGCTGGGAAGATGGCTGTGGGGAAGTGCTTGTGGCATAAGGACAGGATTTCAGATTCCCAGTGCCCATGGATATGCCGGGTGGCAAAGGATCTCCAGAGCAAGATGGCTAGCTTGATGAGCCGGAAAGTCAGCTCTGTATCCAACTGGGACACACGGCCTCAGTAGATCAGGGTGTAGAGCAGCTGATGCCAGACATCAGCCTAAGGCATCATTTATTCATACACACAGAGACAGAGAGAGAGAGAGAGAGAGAGAGAGAGAGAGAGAGAGAGAGAGAGAACCCTCTTGCTGGTGGGCCCTGCTTGCTAGACTGTGAAGACATCTCACTCAACCCTGCTGAGCTGGTCCCCCTATCTGTGGGGCTGTGGGACAATGACTGGCTGAATGACAATGATGAGAAGGACTATATTTCTTATGTAATAATCCCTGATGGAGACACCAAGAAACCTAGCTGACAGTGAACAGTGTGGCATGCTGGAAAATAACTACGGGTCTGCTGGGCATGTGAATGCCCAAAGCGCCGTCATTAACGAATATTTTAACGGATTTCCTTTGCAGTACGGATTCAGTGCTGTTCAGGGGCAAGCCAAATTCGCTATGAAGATAAACCCAGTCTCTTTGCCTGCCAGCAGACCACCTTGCCGGCAACACGGATGCTCTCGAAGCCACACCCACAGAGTGATGCTGCCTGGGTCCTGCTGAGTACAAGACCCAAACCCACACGCGTACTGGCTCCAGTTCTCTCAGGACGGAATTATTACGGACATTCCATTACAGACCCAGGGGACGGACGCCAAGGGCGCGGAAGAGCAGGGCTCAAGACTAGAGCCCGACACGGGAGCCTCCTAAGCACCCCCGCTGCTTCCAGATCCAGAGCACTAACGCGAGAAGGGTCGGAAGTTCCAGGATCAAGTACCCAAGCAGATGGCCCGAGAGCAGGGCACCTCACTCACTTGTGCGGGCGTCGCCATGGGGACCACTTGTACTGAGGCCCCGAAAAGCGTGCGGCGGGGAGTGCTATTCCGCCGCGAAGGAGGACGCGCTCCGCGCGGAATGTAGAAGTGGATCCTCTGTCTTCGGGCTCCTTCTCCTGCGCTCTTCTCAATTCAACGGAGTCCGCTTCTGCCCAAAGCAGTGAACCGCTGGGGAGGCGGGACGGGAACCAAGGGACCAAACGTCGGAAGTCCCGCCGCCGTGGTTCCCAGGAACGCCCATTACTCAGTGCGTCATTTCTCAGACCGCGGCTCTGCCTTCTGGGAAATGTAGTCTTTCTTCAACCTTCGCCGCCCCCCCCCCCCCAGCGGCACTTGGAACGCACTTCCTGTTCGATGTAAAACAGTATGCTTTATGAAGGAAGCACTTGTGTAGAAGGGTCTTTCCTGACACTTGGTAGTGTTATCGTTACCATCACCCAGTGCTTTGGCACTTCCGGGTTCCAGGGCTGTGCAGGCGCCATCAAGCGCTCGGGCAAATTACATAGCCAACCAAGCCCTATGTGACCTACAGGCAGCGTGGTCACGTGATCTACGCTTTCCACCGTGCATCCCTCTACAGAGTCTGGACACAGAGCTGGACACGCCCCCGTCCACGCTCTCTGCATGCACGAACTTCCTCAGACCTGCACACGTGTGTTTTTCTCGCTTAATAAACTCTTAAAGTGGGTTTCCTTGTGTGTCTCCTGATCTGTTTTCGCTCGCGCCCGGTAATCCCAGGTAGTCTTCTCTCCTAATATCTTTAAATTGTCTCCTTCTCTGTCTTCATGTCTTAAGACACCCCTCTCCCCTTTTGGTCAAAACCCAATGACCTCATTTAAGCTTGAATACTCTTTGTAAAGACCATCCACAAAAAAATGACCACCTTCTGCTCAGTGTTGATTTCAACATCATAGGAAACATCTTAGAGGAACGTAGTTTAACACCGAACACCTTTGATTACTCCCTCTGGTAAGGTTAGGCATGGCTATTTGGTTACACACAAGTTTGCCAGAATATGCCTGATTCCATTATTTTATCCATTTTGGGTCTTTTGGCCAACAGTTGTTATAATTCTAGCCAGCCAGGGCCACACATGTGCGGACAAGCCCTCAGACAGAATACTTAGCCACCCCGGGGACCTTAAAAAGCCCTGTGTGACCCATGTGCAGCATGGTTGCATCACCTACTATGACACAGCTATGTAAGCCCTTGCACAGATGCATGAGCTCTGTCATCTGCTTATGACGTAGCTACATCACCCCCTGTGCACATGCACTAGCCAGCCTTTAAAAGCTGGACGCGCCATCTTCCGCCCTCTCTTTCTGCACACAGACTTTACCAGGCCTTACACATCTCCTCTAATAAACTCCTAAGTGGGTTTGTTGCATGTTTTGTGCTTCCTTCTCACTTGTGCCAAGTAATTTCAATTGTGTGATCAGCCTCCTCCCCCAATAGTACTGTTATGTCCAGATCCACCAAGTTCCCCCCAAACCAACAAAGAGACCAAATCCCCTATGTAAGAGCAAAGAGCCTTTATTTTATGCAAGTCTGCAAGCTCGGTCTCTCCACGTGTCCAACGTATTGGAATAATCAGAGAACCCCGAGCTCAATTAGAGTTGTGGTTTTATAGTAGTAAAGGTAGGGGTGAGTGATTTCTAAGATTCAGGACCCCTGGTTGGCTGACATTTGTCTAGGGGTGTTCTGGTGAGTGTGATGGGAGGTGATCCTATCTACAACGGTTGGAACTTTAGGCATTTCCTTTGGATGGTCTGTTTCTGGGTGGTGCCTGGGCAGTCTCAGTTTGTGGTCCTTCCTGCAACCTCAGGGTAAACGACTGAGGCTCAGGCCTCCATTAAACATATCGATGGCTGAGTCCTACACTGGCAAGTGATAATGGTTGGAAGTAAAGAACTTCCTTTGGTTAGTCTGTTTCTATTTAGTTCATCATGGCTGGCTCCTACAGTACAAATATTATTAGGAATACTTTAAGGCCCCAGGAGAAGTGCTCCAGGGTCAGTTTCCCAAGCGGCCAGGATTTCAGAAGGGTCTGGGGTAAGGGTGGCAGGGCGGCTGCTATCATCTGGCGTTGGCACTGCCCCTCTTTGTTTCCATCACTAGGCATGGGTTGGTTGAGCCACATTCAGTCCTGTGGGATCCACCAGGCCCAAGATCCTCTGCAAAAGCCACGTTCCCACGTACTAGGAGCTGATGTGGTTGTGTGAGGAATCAGCCAAGCCTGGCACTTCACCAAAAGCCTTGTAGGGGTGCAGTGAAGGCGTGGGTGGGCAAAGCCTTGGCTTATTTAATTTAGCATGATTTTACAAAGCATTCCCTAATGATCCCCTGAACTTTATTGGTATCAGTTGTAACATCTCCTTTTGGTCTCTAACTTTTGTTCATTTGTCCCTTTTCCTTACTTTGGTTAGTTTGGCTAAGACTGTTGATTTTATCTTTTCAAAGAATCAACTATTTGTTGCACTGATTCTTTGTATTACTGATTTCATTGTTTTGGGGTGTTTCATTAATACTTTCCACTTACTGATTTTGTATATGGCTTTTCCCCCCCTAGGATCTTGAGGTACATGAGGTGGTTTGAACAGGAGTGCCCCCATAGACTGTATGCATGAATGCTTGGCCTATAGAGAGTGGCACTATTAGGAGGTGTGGCCTTTTTGGAGAAAGTGTGTCACCTTGGGAGCAAGCTTTGAGGTCATATATACTCAAGTTATGCCCAGTGTGGGACATAGTTGCTTCTACCAATTATAGAACGAAATGTAGGCCTCTTAGATCCTTCTCTTGCACCATGTTCTTCCATAATAATAAACCTTTGAAACTGTAAGCCAGCCCATTAAATGTTTTCTTTTATAAGAGTTGATGAGGTCAGGGTGTCTCTTCACAGCAATAGGAACTATAATGGATTAAATAAAAATGCTGCAGATCCCCTAGTGGCTGCAGCGGGCAGGGTCCCAAGGCCACACTGCAGGTCCTGCAGGTTCCCTGAGCAGCATCAGGCAACGGACAGCCTGAGAGCAGCCAGTCCCAGGCAGGGATGGCGCAGTTCCCCGAGTGGCTGCAGTGGGCCACGAGTCCCAGGCAGGGAGGGAGCTGTGTGGTGGGTGAGAGACTTCGATGGGGCAGCCAGTCCCACAAGGAGAGACAGACAGATGGGCATGCCACGAGACCATGCCGCAGGTCTCCAAAAGCATCTGGTCCGGGGGAAGAGAGACGTGGTGGGTGAGAGACAGAGACATGGATAGGTACACCATGCAGAGTAGGGTTGGATATTTATTTAGTGGGCTATGGAAGGGAAGAGGATAGGAGGTAAGGAGAAAGGGGGAAGAGCAGAGAAAGAGAGAGAGAGAGAGACAGAGAAAACAGAGAAGGGAGAATAGGAGAAGTAGGGAGAATGGAGCAAGGCAGAAGCTACCTCTTTTGGAGAGAGAAGAAAAAGAGAAGGGACTGGGGCTGGAAGCTGAAGATCAGCTCTCCATCAGCAGATGGGGGAGGGAATGGGCATTGCTTGTCTCTTAAAGGGACAGAGCAGACCATTACAGGAACTCTAAGACCAAAGTTGGTACCAGGGACTGGGGTATTGTTTTGATAGACCTGACCATGTTTTTGTTTGGAGAAATGTAGACTTTGGGAGTTTGGATTAGAAAAACAGTTGAATGCTTTAAGTGAGGCTTAATCCCATACAAGTAGGAGCACAGAAGGCAGTGGTGTCAAGGGTGATTGGAACTGGTGGGGGGGGGGCTGGATCAAAATGTTTCAGAAGAGAATTTTAGTATGTTGCCTAGATATCATTCTTGTGATATTTTGCTGAAGAATGTGGCTGGTTTTTGCCCTTGTCTAAAAAAATCTGCCAGAGGCTAAAGTTTTGGATTAATTGCATTGCAGAGGAAATCTCAAAACAGCCTAGTATAGATTCTGCTGTGTGGTTACTCCTGTTGATTAATAATGAAAAGGGGTTCACTAAGCAAGTAAAACTACAAAATGTACAGATTGAAGAGAAAAGGGACACCGGGAAGTGGAATGGATCTAAACTGTGTTCAAAGAGATGCAAACAGATTAAGAAATCAAATAAAGGGAATGGTGGCCTCAGGGCAAGAACCCACCCAACTAAACTTCCAATTTGTGAAAAGGAATCAAAGAACAGTTTAGATCCAAGTTTGGCAGTGAACACCTTTAATCCCATAACTCAGAAGGCAAAGGCTGGCAGATCTCTGAGTTTGAGGTCAGCCTGCTCTACAGATGGAATGTCAGGATGGCCAAGCTTAGGCAGTGAAGGAAACCATGGAAAACAGAAAGCTGGTGAAGAGGTAATTGAATGAGAGGGCCATGGTCCAGTCCCAGTGAGCTGCAGAACATGGCAGTTTCGGTCATGTGGTTCTGGCTTTAGAGTTAAGGATGGAAGAGAGAGCTACGCAATCTTGCTTTGCAAATAAGGAAAGCCGCTGAGACCAGGCACGTGGCAGGGTCCTTGCATGAGGACCTGAGAGGCCATTGTGTAAAGATGCTGTGAAGGTGAAGCCTGGAGTGTCCTGGAGAACCCAAAATATTGGAAATGCCAGAGTCGTGGGATTCCTGCGGAGGAAAGCTGCTAACAGGGAGTGGAGCCAGCCTGAGAGAAAGAAGTGTGTGTTGCAGTCAAGAGAGCAGAAGGGAGTTGAAGATCTGAAGAGTATTTTGACGTCAGACATGGGGATGCAGAGTTTGGAGTTTTCCTAGGTGGTTCTTGGCCTTGCATTGTTCCGGTATTTCCTCACTATTCTCCCTTGCCTCCAATTTTGAAAGGATGTGTGTATGTGTGTTATATGTGTGTGTGTTATATATGTGTGTGTGTATTGTGTGTGTGTGTGTGTGTGTGTAGGTAGGTAGGTAGGTAGGTAGAATTTTCCTGTCCCAACTGCATGTTCCCAAATAATTGATTGGGAGGCTTAAGATAAAATATAAATTCATAAGATAAAGTATAAATACTAACTCTTACACTTAAATTAACCCCTATTTCTTTTCTATGCTTTGCCATGTGACTTATGGCTTATTACCTCATTTTCTATACATTCTGCTTCCTCAGCAGCTGGCTGGCATCTCCCTTACTGTCCCCTTCTTCATCTCAGCATCCTCAGTTTGATTGTCCTGCCTAACTAACCTGCTTTGCTATAAGCAAATCATCTTATTAACCAATGAGAATAATGCATATGCACATGTACGAAAGGATTATTCCAGAGCATATACCCTGTGCCATTATATGCTGGAAGTATGTAATTTGTTTTTTTGACAGCCACTGCATCTTTAATAAAGATGTCCAGAGTACACATTGGAGAGAGAGGGCCTCTTCAACTGAGGTATTTTCTTGATTAATTATTGATGAAGGTGGGCTGAGCTCCCTGTGGGTGATGCCACCCTGAGGCAGGTGGTCCCAAGGGTGTATAAGAAAGCAGGCTGAGCAAGCTATGGGGAGCAAGCCATAAACTACTGCTCGCCCATGGCCTCTGCTTTAGTTCCTGCCCTGACCTCCTTTCGTGATAGACTGTGAGCCAGCTGTAAGGTGAAATAAACCCTTTCCTCCCCAAGTTGCTTTTTGTTGTGGTCTTTATCGCTGCAATAGAAAGTAAGCTATGATGAAGGGGTTGCCCACTGAATTTGGAATCTCTTGTTTTTTAACATTGTTCAAGGTTGAAGCCAATACTGAGCCTGGACCTTTCACGGACAGGTTTTCCAACAGGGCTGCATTCACTTAGGGTGAGGATTGAACAAGATAATGCTAACTAGAGTTAGCAACCCAGCTCTAACAATGTAAAGCCTGCCACCTCAGAACAAATCATCAGTGGGTTCTGTGTGATACTAGGAAAAAAAGGGGAAAACAAACATTGATGCTTGATGTTTGGGTGGAAGTGTCACCCCAGCCCCTGGCATCCATATATCCAGAGTCTGGAATGTGGCTAGATGTTCCATTCCAAGTCCCTGCCCCTGGGAGTTGTCTCAGTCCAGACTCCACCTCTGAGAAAGGCCACCAAATAATGAACCCTCCCCAGAGGTGCTCAAGACCACTTCCATGGGCTATTTAAATTGTACCCCAGAGAACAAACACATCATTTGTCTGGTCTTCCTTCCCCGACTCCTCTCTAGGGGGATGGATGGCCACCCGGGAGCAATGGTATCATTAAACCTTGGCTTTTTCCAATTGATTTGGTCTGATTTGGATTATTGCGTTGGCGGAGAGGTTCATGGGGTGCAGAAACTTTTCACCTATATCACCTTCTTTTCCGTGGCTACTCAATGGGTCCTTCCAAGTCAGGACCCCCCCCCAGCAACCCACCTAGAGTGATGTGAGAGACAGTCTGGTCTCAAGGCTGTAGAATTTCCAAAGAAATGGCTTCTGCTTACAGTTTCCCACATCGCGATCACCAAGGGCAAGGTGGAGCATGAGTGTCCTGAGGGTCAGGCCACTTGTGGTGGTGTCTGCCCTGCCCTGGTTTCATCACAATCTCTCCTTTTGGCCTGCTCAGTGATGTCCTCAGCTAGTCTCCTGTGCATGTATCAGGGATCCTGAATTCTGTCCTATCCTGCCATGCCATTGCTTTGATGCCCATAAAGAGACACTGACTTTGCTGGAGTTCTGTCGGGATTTCGAGACTCCCTCCATTTGAACCACGCAGTTCCTAGCACTTGGGTCAGTCATGTGGAGTTTGGAGGGCTGCTGAATGAGTAGGCTGTGCGCTGGGAGACTTGGATATCTGAGCACCTTGAATTTGGCCCATCCTACCCAGCACAAGTTGCCCTCATGTCATGGAGGAGACCCCGACAGCCGTGACCCGCCTGCTGCCTAAATCTGAGAAATCAAAATATCACTCACTTCTTTCTGTGATCTTTGTCTTCCTACTCGCCCTCTCATTGGCCTTCTTTGTCTATACTTTCCTGGTCCTGGGAAAACAGAAGCCAAAATATATTCTAGCCGAGAAGAGCATAACAGTTCGAGAAGTGGACCACCTGAAAATAGTGAACGTGTCCAGGATGTGGTATTATCAGTCGAAACTACTAGTGCCCAGTAGTGAAAACATAGCCATACAGACGCCGTGGCTGGCTCCCATCGTGTGGGACGGGACTTTCCATATTAAAATCCTGAACCAGCAATTCCGGCTCCAGAATGTCTCCATTGGGTTAGTCGTGTTTGCCACCGGAGAATATGTAGCCTTTCTAAAAGTGTTCCTGCAGACCGCGGAGATGTACTTCATGGAGGGACACAGGGTGAAATACTACATTTTCACTGATCAGCCAGCTAGCGTGCCACTCCTGAAGACCTCTAAGGGGAGGCAGATGATAATTCTGGAAGCCCAGGCTTCTGCGCATCCCCTGAACACCTACATCTACAGGATGGAGGTAATCAGCCATTTTTCCCAGCAACGCTTTGCGAAGGAGGTGGATTACCTGGTCTGCGCTCACGTGAACATGGTTTTCTGCAACAGCGTTGGCGTGGAGATCCTGTCCTCCTTGTTTGGCACCCTGCACCCTCTGTTCTTCGGATTGCCAAGACAAATGTTGGCCTATGAAAGGCAGCCTCAGTCACAAGCCTACGTTTCTGAGGATGAGGGAGATTTTTACTATTCGGGGGCCTTCTTTGGAGGGAAGGTACTGGAAGTTTACAGGCTCACCAAGCTGTGTTACCAGGCGATGATGCTGGACCAAGCCGCTCACATCCGGGTCGTGCGTCCTGATGAAAGCTATCTAAACAAGTATCTCCTTTACAACAAACCCACCAAGGTCCTCTCTCCCGAGTACATGTGGAATAAGGAACTTCTGAACAGACAACGTTTTCAAGAAGAGTTGATAAACGGGGAAATGTTTGTAAGAATCAGCAAATACCCCTGGACTTACACTCACCAAGACTTCCAGGGAGATCCGGAACAGGGTCAGTGACAAGCATGTTCAGTCTGCTAACATACTATCTGAGATCAGTAGCAATTTTTTTTAATTTTTCAGTTTTTCCAGACAGGGCTTCTCTGTGTAGCCCTGGCTGCTGTCCTGGAACTCACTTTGCAGACCAGGCTGGCCCCGACATCACAAAGATCTGCATGCCTCTGCCTCTCAAGTGCAGGGAGTCAAGGTGTGTGCCACCACCGCCCGGCTCAGAACCAGTTTTTCCTAGTGTGAGCACAGGCTTCACATTTCCAATTGGTTGAAAAGGATGCTCAGGAATAATTGCACCCGCACCCTGCCTGGCGTGGTTCGCTTTCCCTTGCTGTGATAAAATGCTGACCTAAACCTAGTCGGGGTGAAAGGGTTTGTACAGCTTACAGGATATAATACTCCATCACCGAGGGAAGCCAGGACAGGAACTCAGGCAGGAACCTGGAGGCAGGAACTCAAGCAGAGACCATGGAGGAACGCAGCTTGCGAGATTGCTCCCATTGGCTTGTTCGGTTTCCTGTCTCATATAGCCTAGGACTACTTGTCCAAGTGCCGCCGCCCACGGTGGTCTGGGCCCTTCCACATCAATCATCAGTTAAGGAAAAGCCTTAACTGATGAGACAATTTTACTGGTGGATAAAAGTCTGATGGAGACAGTTCCTCGGTCAAGGTCCTCTCTTCCTATGGGAAGTTGACAGCTGAAGCTATGACACCACCCTCAATGTCAACGTTATCAGACACAAAGGTACCCCCACCCCCAACACACATTTAGGCAGGCTGATTTTTTAGGTTAGGCCCACTTGGCC
Organism: Neodon shergylaensis; assembly: GCA_025134845.1. Classification (NCBI taxonomy): domain Eukaryota; kingdom Metazoa; phylum Chordata; class Mammalia; order Rodentia; family Cricetidae; genus Neodon; species Neodon shergylaensis. The sequence goes on from JABTXL010006015.1 coordinate 1,045,559, forward strand.
TTCTCTTCCTTAACAGCCCTTCGGTCTGAACAAGGCCGGTTAGCATCATCTTGTCCTGGTGAGCAGAGTAGCATGACAACACCTTTCCAGAAGACAGGAGGTCTAGTCACACATCTGCCTTTCAGGGCAACTGTCACACAGGGCCTGCTTTGATCTTTGGCCAAGGTGAGCTGTAAGCCAAATCACTTCCTCTTCAAATTCTTTGCTTGGTTGGTTGGTTGATTGGTTGGTTTCGGTTTTTTGTTTTTACGGTTTTTTTCAAAACAGGGTTTCTCTCTGTAGTCCTGGCTGTCCTGGAACTGGCTCTGTAGACCAGACTGGCCTCAAACTCACAGATTGCCTCTATGTCCCGAGTGCTGGGATTAAAGACAGCGCCACCAGAGCCCGGCCCTCTCCAAATCCTTCGTGTCAGTGGGTGAGTTCCCCTGAATGCTTGCTCAGAGGTGATGTGATGCCAGACCAGGATCCCCTTTCCTCATGCCTGGCTTCTGTCCATCTCAAAACACAGTCAGTTTTTGACTGAGAGCAGCGATGGATTGCTCGTAGCCCCTGAGTTTAGCTTCATGATTCACCGAGTAGTAGAAGATGATTTCCTGAGAATAGGAAGCTTTTGTCTCTCTTTTACTTAGAGATCCTTTCTGTGCTCTCTGGCAGTGGTAGTTATTGCAGAAACCTTAGATTTCCATGGCTCTGTTTTAGTTCTTTCTCTTTCTTTTCTCTATACAGTGCAGAGGGGCAGAGGGTTACCTCGTAGCAGCCTTTGGCTTCCGTCTGTGCATGAAAAATGTCTTAGTTCCTGGAGCCTTCTCTTTTGAGGCTCCAAATTTAAGATTTGGTTTTGTTGTTGTTTGATACAAGGTCTCACTGTGTAGGCCTGGAACTTGCTATGTAGAGCCTCGAACTCAGAGAGGATCCTCTTACCTCTGCCTACTGAGCGCTGGGATTAAAGGTATACACCACCATGTTCAGGTTTGTAGGCTTTTTACTGTTCTAGAGGCAGTGGGACCTGGGAGAATGGCGCCAATGAATGAGGAGGGCTGAAATCTTATACACTAGCCAGCTTTATTCAGAGCATCAGACAGTTTATACCCTGAGGGTCAAGGAGACTCGCATGAGTGAAGGGCACGAACTTAAGGGCAAGCTGCATATGACAAAACATGTTTTTCTACGGAGGCATAATAACTAACAACAATAGCCAGGTGTAATGAATAATCAGAAGAAACTCATTCCTGTCCACTACACCTGGGAAGAGCACAAAAGCATAGTCCAAGAACAGTTCCATGTTTTGAAAAAACTAAGGTCACAAGATTCTTATCTTGTTTTCTTGGGATTTTCACACATACACATTCAGGAATCTCTTTACATGACTCTATTATTGGATAGTGTTCCAACAATTATATATATATATATATATATATATACACACACACACACACACACACACACACACACATACACTTCATGTCAATACTGAGAAGCTGTTTTTACAACGAAACAATTCAGCAAAACGTTGTCTCCTGAATGGAAAGTGAAAATATACTAGCAGTGTTCCCAAGGGCCCCATGACCAGTCACAGCAGCAGAGCAGGCCCTGAGGCTCAAACCATCCCCTTTCCATCCCATCATTTGAGTCTCAGCTATGACGTCATGGCTGTCCTAGGACTGGCTCCTCAGATGGCGCCACCTTCCATCTCAGCAGGAGCCATCTCTGCCCTTACAGTTCAGCTGCAAGAAGACAGATGTGCACTTCGTGCCATTTCTAGATCCTCGTGTTGGGTCTTCTGTGGCGTTACACTCCTGCAGTGAGCCTGTAAAGCATGCTGGGCTCCCAGGGGCAGTCTGTTTGCTGCTAGAAAGTGTAAGTCCTTCCTACAACTCTTTCCCATCATGTGTTCAATTCCTGGTACCACGGAGAGAGAAAAAGGCGCACTCCCTGTTTAAAATGAGTGTGACCCATACAGATGTGACTTACCTTTATCATGCTTCTCACCAGGATAACGTTCTATATGTCATTGCCTATGAGGCCAAAGTCATGTTGAAGTCTCAGGGACAGGAGAGTTAGGAGGTGGGTCAAGGAGCTATGTCTGCACTTCTAAGGGGATTGAGAAGTCCTCCCATAAGCCCAGCACCTATAGTGAGGGCACCCCAATCCTCATTATCTTTCTATCACTTTGACAAAATACCTGGAAAAAAAACAACTTCTTTTGGCTCATAGTGGGGGATTTTGGCCCATCGTTACTTGGCCTCATTGCTTCAGGCCTGTGGCCGGTGGTGGAAGGAGAGCCTCTCAAATGCTAGCCAACAGGAAGCAAAGACCAAGAGAGATGGGGCAAGGCTATGGAGACAAAATTATCCTCCAAGGGAACTTCGTCCCCAACGGCCTTCTTCTTCCCACTGGGCCCTGCCTCCTGACATCTACACCACCCTCTAACAGCCCACTCTGTGTGAATCTGTCACTGGCACCAAAGCCTTCAGAATCCAGTCATTTTACCACCTTTGACCATTGCAGCTTTGGAGACCAAGCCTGCAACACACAAGTTTTGTTGGGTTGGCATAGGCGGGGTAAAGTGGGGTATTTGGATCTGAACTCTAATGCCCATCTTCCTGTCTTCCAGGGTTCCAGGGTAACATGAGGGATAAGCTATGCTGAGTCCATTTGGAACCAAACTGCTGAGGGAGAAGAATCTTTGCAGTGACGCTTCTTCCTGCTTTGTTGTGTTTTAATTAAAAAATAATAATAATAAAATAAATAAATAAAAAAAATAAAATAAAAAACTACAGCTAAAACCAGTCTTTATCACAGCAATTCTAATAAAGCAGCCGTGGCTCAGCCCTTGGTATCCAGGCTCTGTATGTTGTGTGGAGAATGTGCACTGTCCGGCCAGGGATCTGGGGAGATGCTGAAAGGTGGCGTGTGTGGTTGAACTGAGCATAGGGTTGGAGTCAAAGCCAGGATGATTCTCAGCATGATGATATACATAATAGTCACGTGGCATGTACATTCAATAACATCACATATTTTGACAGTATTTTCCCATTGTTACCTGCTTCTTTCATGACTCTCCAGAGCCTAAGTCATCCCCTCAAGTCTTCCTACCTTTCTGTGGTGTGTGTGTGCATGTGTGTGGTATATATATGTGTTAATAATAGCAAGGTTCTATGCATGAGCAAGCACGTTCAGCATTTATCTTTCTGAGTCTGGTTTATAAATTGATAACCTGTGGCATACACACCCAGTAGACTTCTGCATAACCGCATAGAAGAAAATGATCTCATTTGTAGGAGAAAGGGTGAAACTAGAGATCACGCTGGAACTGTCCAGGACTGTTCACTCATTTGTAAAGTAGGCTTCTGCATTTTAATCTTTATTATTTTTTAATTTATTTATTTTATGTGTATGGATTTTTCCCTGCCTATATGTCTGGGCACCTTTTGCATGCTGTGTGCCCTTGGAGGTCAGAAGAGGGCATCAGTTTCCCCAGAACTGGAGTTACAGATGTTTGTGAGCTGCCATGTGGGTGCTGGGAATCAAACCTGGGTCCTCTGGAAGATCAGTCATCTCTCCAACTCCACAAAGTGGGCTTTTTAAGAATGTTGTTTTTAGGAGTCAGGGTCCTGTGTAGCTCAGGCTGGCCTCAAACTTGCTTTGTGTCTGAGGATGACTTTGAACTTCCGATCCTCCTATCTCCACCTCCCTAGGGCTGATTACTCAGGCGAAGCCACCAGAGCAGTTTTATGCAGTGCTGAAGATCAGGCCCAGGGTCATGTGCATGCTAGGTGAGCACTCTTTCCACGTAACTGCACATCTAGCCCAAGAGTTAAATAACAGACGTGTGAAAGCAGACTTTACCAGTTCTGAAATGTAGAAGTAATGCGAATGGTGAATGGTCACAGGCAGGGAAAGGGCTTTTATTTCTCCGCAGGCCATCCCGCAATTCAGGGGGTTCTGGAGATGACCTAGGTCAGCTTATCTCAAGACCTTTCTATCTGGTGGCATTTGCCATTGTCTGCTACTTTCTGGGGAGGCTGACTCCTCCGCATAGCTCAGTGCATAGCTCAGTATCGTGGTGGCTTCTGCAAAGGTGGAGGAGGACATTAGGGCTAACGCTTACCCAGCCACAAGAGTAGAAGTCTAGTCCTGGCTGGCCTGGAACTCACTGTTAGGATAGTGAGTTTAGGTGCTGAGGAGAGTGTGGACCTGATGATGGGGGTTGGTGGTAACAGTAATTCAGGCTCCCCTGGAATCTGTCATCTTGAACTGTCCCCAAGTGCCACCCTCCTGCAAAGAGCAACAGGGCTATAAATAAGCCTTAAGCAATCCTGCGGCTGAGCTCCTGGGCTCTCACTCTTTTGCTCTTTGATGTCCTTTCCCTCCATCCCTCTCTTCCCTGGTACACCTTGTCTAACCAAGAGTTAGAAGAGTCCTTCAGAAGAGTGCATCTTGCCTGGGACTTGGGACTCAGAAGGCTCTTCTAATGTCTCACTACACTGTCGGAAGCAGACAACACACAAACCACCCCTCTGGGACAGCTCCAACTGCCTCCTCTGTTCATTTTCTTTCTCGTCCACTCTGTTCCTTGTGTTTCTAGGTCCCCGCTTCTGGTGAGGGTCTCCCTGCAGCAAGTGAATGGCTCCTCAGTCCTGATCCCAGGGGGTCACATAGTGGTCCATGCGCTCAGTCTCACAGTTTCCATTACTGCTGTGAGCAAGCTCTGCGCTTATCTGGCGAGTGGGGGGGGTGTGGACATCTTTCTCTTTCCCTTGGTGTCACAAATGAAAGGTGGCACAGAATTAATGCATCTCAGAGGTGTGTAGCTACTAGGAGAAACAAAGACTTCTACTCTACGGCCAGAGTGGCTGTCTTCCTGTGCTACCTAAGCAGTTGCCTCCATGTGTCTTGGCCCATCCAACAACTCTCCACACCCTTGCTGAGAGAGAGAGAGAGAGAGAGAGAGAGAGAGAGAGAGAGAGAGAGACCCTAGAAGCTCACAGAAATGGGACTGTACAGAGCTGGGTGCTTGAACAGTGTCAATGGCAAAGTGAAAGGGCCACCAAGCAGTGGGAGGGGCTAAATATGTCTATATAAGTGACATATTGGTGGCCATTGTGTCTTCTCAGAGCAAGTCCCAGCTCCATATCAGATGCACACAGCTTTGGAGAAAGGCGTGAAGGGAACACCCAGAAGAAGTGCTCCATACTAAGGGAAACTTAGACCTGAGTTTCTGCCAGCCAGTCACTCACTGGTTCCAAGTGGAGGCCAGTGAGGAGCACTGGGGAGTCTGTCTTGGAAGATGGTCACAGTCACTGTCCTCTTGTGCAGACGGCCTAGAAGGCCCACCCAACTGAAGATCCATCTGTTCCTACAGGACTCAGCATGACTGAGAGAAGACTGGAGGAGACACACCCATTTCTCTTGACTGTCGGGTCCCATCCTGCCCATTCAGCTAGGGCACACTGGGTAGGACCAAGCTCCCCACTGTTCTGGAGAGACCTCTGTCCCGGTCAACAGGTGGGCCACCTGTCTTAGGATTTCTCTTGCTATGAAGAGACACCATGACCACGGCAACTCTTATAAAGGAAAATATTTACAGTTCAGAGGTTTAGTCCATTATCCTCATGGCAGCAAGCATGGCAGCGTGCAGGCAGACATGGTGCTGGAGAAGGAGCTGAGAGTTCTTACATCTTGACTCATGGACAACAGGAAGTGATCTGATCTCACTGGGCATGGTTTGTGCATATATGAGACCTCAGAGCCTGCCTCCACAGTGACACGCTTCCTCCAACAAAACCACACCTATTCCAACAAGGCCACCCTTCCTAATAGTGCCACCCCCTTTGGGGGGGCATTTTCTTTTAAACCCCCACACTGCCTCAGGCACACCTGACCTGGAGAAGCTGTCTCCTCCAGGTTGTACTTGCCATTACTGTAATGGTCTGTCCTGTCCCTTTAAGAGACAAGCCCCACCCACTTCCCCCCCCACACACACACACTTCAGCTGAGGCAAGGGGATCTTTCTTCCACTTTGCTTCCAGCCTGCACTCTCTCTGTCCTGTCTCTCTTGGAAGAGGTGGCTGCTGCCAAGCCTTCTCTCCTCTTCTTTCCCTCCCCTCCCCCCTCCCCTCCCCTCTCCTTCTCTTCCCTCCCCGTCCCTCCTCTCCTCTCCTCCCTTCCCTTTTCCTCTCCTTTCCCCACCTCCTTCCATTTCTCTCTCCCTCCCGCTTCCCTTTCCTTCCCATTTACTAAATGAACTATATCTAAACTCATTCTGCATGGCCTTCCTATCAGTCTCTGCCTCTCACTGGCCATGGCTCCTCCTCCTCGAAGGATCGGCCGTCCACGGAGGTCTCTGACCCGCCTCCCACCCACCTGGGACCCACAGAGGCCTCTGGCGATGGGACCTGGCTGCTTCTGGTGGCCCCACTGCTGCTGCCCCTCAGGGACCTGCACCATTTCATCATCCACAATTATCGTCTAGCCGTAGACCAACTGTGATGACCCATACTAGACTCTCATGAGATGGGACTTTCAAATTCTCCGTTGTGGGGGGAGGGGAAGGAGGGTGAGATTCGGGAGACCCTCTTGGGGTCCCCCCTCCCTGACATTGCAGTTGCTGCTCTCTCAGAGGTAAACAATTGGCCAAATGGGACTTCTTAGGCCACTTATAAGTCACCCTGGGGCCCTCCTGGTGTTGTGGCTGCCCAAGAGTAACCCATTCCCACTCATTGGCTCTCCAAGCCAAATTTGGTCAGACTCATTTCTTTGGTCTGCCAGTATCAGGGTACCCCCTTACCTGGGGTGCCCCCTTACCTGGGGTACACAGATGTTTCTTTATATCTCCCTGGAAAAAGGTGCATGCCTCCTGACTAGACTACATCTGAAGCACCAAAGGTTCTAGACCCTTTTGTTCCAACCTGGAGGCAAAGCAGTCATGTTCAATGTGTTCAAAACAAAGGTGTTATGAAGGAGTCTTGGGACACATCTGGTCAAGGAACATGAGCACTGAGATTTTTCTGTCCCTACATTCAGACACTCAGGGGACCAAATGGGGCAAAAGCTATTGCTTTTATTTTATTATTATTTTTTTATTTTGTTTTGAGACAGAGTTTCTCTGCAGCTTTTGATCCAGTCCTGGAACTTGCTCTATAAACCAGGCTGGCCTAGAACTCACAGAGATCCACCTGCCTTTGCCTCCAGAGTGCTGGGATTAAAGGTGTGAGCTATTGTTCATGAACAGAGTCGGAGGTTCACAGGCCTCCAGGGCAGAAGTTAGCACAATTAAAGGAGGACATACCATATCTGTGCCTGGGGACACTTCCATGCCAAAGCATGTGCGGGTCACCTGGGTTGCTCACACCAGAGAGAGCACATCTGTTTTAGTGAGAACTCTGCTCATATTCTGAGGACACCTCTGCTCTGGCTCTCAGGCAAGCAAATTCTGACTTTCAAGAACCCAGCCCCACTGAGAAAGCACTCACGTTTCAGGAGAAATGCACCTTGACGGTGGGCATAGCGAACACCAGCCTGGTGTACCAGTTAAGCCGGTTGTCACCCACTTAGGCCTTCATTAAGCTGGAAACATGGGATCTTCCACCCACTCACTCTGCTCTAATAGAAGTAGCAGGATCTAGCAGCTACGAAGCAAAGCATTTTTCTAGAACTGGCAGTAGGTGCCACCACCCATCCTGAAAGAGGCTCGGCCCCTTGTGGTTACAGTTAAGCACCTGCTCCAGGTCCTCTTATAGTGAGTTGGGAGGCAGCATCTCTAGGGGTTTTGTGTATGTTGCAGGGAAAGAGTCTAAAAGAGGCACATCAGACGTCAGTACATGGACTCGAAGAGAGTGCCGTGAGCAGCCACTACGTTCTGCTGTGGTTTCAGCCATCAGTCAGAAGAGTACCTAAGGGGCTTTTGGCATGTGGACAAAGTGTTCTGAAATTCTGTCAACAGCTGTGTGTTTCAACGCATACACTAACAGCCTGTGATGTAGGGGCATTTCACTTGTATTTTAATGAATAAAACTTGCCTGAGGATCAGAAAAGTAAAACAGCCACATTGGCCAGCCTTATAGACCACATAGCAATACACACACCTTTAATCCCAGTACACACACTAGGTTGCCACAGAAACCAGGCAGTAGTGGTACACGCCCTTAATCCTAGCACTAGAGAGGAATATAAAACGGGAGGAGACAGCTCTCAGACATAGTCTCATTCTGAGATTCCTGGAGGCAGGATCGCCATTTTCAGACTGAGGTAGAGGTAAGAGCCAGTGACTGGCTGTTTTGCCTTTCAGGTCTTCAACTGAACCCCAATTTCTCTCCCTGAGTTTTCTTAATCATGGTGAGTTCTGCACTTTTTTTGTGAATAGCACACAGATTATAACTCCACAAAGCTGTTAGAAAAATTGATCGGTATAGTTCACCATGCATAAACGTTAGTAAGTAAAGCTATGTTGTTATTTCAACAGCTTTGAGCAAATTGTCAAAATTCAGCATCCTTGGGGCTAGAAAGATGGCTCCATGGGAAAAGATACCGGCTGCTCTTGCAAAAGACAGGGCTTAGATTCCTGGCACCCACATGGTGGCTCACAACTACCTGTATCTTCAATTCCAGGAAATCTGATGCCCTTATCTAGCTCCAAGCGACCTGTACAGGCATGCCCTTGATGCAACAGAAAATTAAAAAGAAAAAAACCTTAAAATTCATATTGCTAATTTGTTTTAAATTCATACTTGTAAGTTTTCCACTTCCTCATGGATCCTGCTTTATGGAATTGCTGCAAAAGATATACTTGCCATCAGTATGGAGCTTTGGAGTGGGATTTCCTGCCCTTATTGCCTGGGAAAAGATCGCCCATAGCTGGGTTTGTAGCTGACTGCAAAGTTAACTTGAGAGACCGAGATCTGATGGTACCACGCTGATGGTCACTGGTCCTTGCAAGTGTAAATGCAAAATGATAAAAAAAAGTCCTGCTGGTTAAAGCCACATCAGCCATAGAAACACGGTTCATAGAAAGCACTGAAAGCCCTGGTGTGTGTGTGTGTGTGTGTGTGTGTGTGTGTGTGTGTGTAAAACTACATGGCAAGCACCTCAGCATTCCAATCAATACATATGTTTAAATGTATTTACTATACACTGTCAATGAATACTTGATGACTAAAAATTCAAAGGTTTTTTTTTTTGGCAGAGTCTCAGTCTGTATCCCTGACTAGTCTGGAACTCACTATGTTGCCCAGGCTAGCCTTGAATCCATAGAAATCTACCTACCCTTGCTTTCTGAGTGTGACCACCATGCCCTGGTTTGCCATTTTTATTCATGAATATTTTCCTTTTTCATACGTCTTAACTGTGCCAAAGAATTGATTTAGGGCTGAGGCTATAGCTCAGTTGGTAGAGTGCTTGCCTAGTGAGGATAAGACCCCAAGTTTAATCTTCATCCCTTTTATAAACCAGACATCGTGGTGCATGCCTGCAATACCAGCATTCAAGAGATGGAGGCAGGAGAATCAGGACTTCAAGGAGCATCTTAAGTTGAAGGCTAGCCTGGACTACACAAGACTCCATCTCCAAAAAAGAGGAGGGGTTTTGTTAGGATAGTCTTACATGTACATGATACATTTTAACTATTTACCCTGTTAGCCTGTCTTGACCCCTTTCTCCCTCCTACTTGGAATATATTATCTACAAAACTCCTATTTGGGAATAAATCAGGAAGAACTCTAAAAAAAATGCAGGAAGTAACAGTATAATGCTTGCAGAATTCCTCTTAGAAAGCCAGAGAGTGAGTCTGGAGAGATGGCTCAGCAGTTAAAAGCATTGGCTGCTCTTCCAGGGGACCCAGGTTAGATTTCCAGCACCCACGTGGAGGTTCACAATCGTCTGTAACTCCAGTTCTAGTGGATCCAGTGCCCTCTTCTGGCCTCTGTAGGAACTGCATGCACATGATACAGACTTTATTCTTCCCAGAGTTCTCTTAGTCTGGTCATCCCACCTATATTTCCTGTATGGATACTAGTCAATCAGTATTTTCTTAAACTAATACTACTGACAAATCTTCATTATCCCACAGCACAAGAGGATCCTGGCCAGCCAGTCTATCCAGTCAGGCTCTGTGACAAACCCAGTCTCAAATATGAATGATGAAAAATCATTTTATGGAAAATGATAGGGAAGATACCCATTATAAACCTCTCATCTCTACATGTGTATGTTTTGGCATGGATATACGCACACAAGCACTGGAGAGATGGCTCAGTGGTTAAGAGCACCTGCTGCTCTTCCAAAGGTCCAGTGCCATTCCTATGATCATTTCCTACACTCAACTCCATCCCAAACTCCATCCCGCCTCCTCCACCCCGTCCTCTCCCATTCCCAAGCCCTGCCGGCAGTCCTCAGCTCGGGCTGGTAACCTGCAGATCCTGCTTTTGGTTGCCATTCATTTGTTGCCTCTGTCCAGCTGGGTGCACTCTTAACAAAATTGTGTCCCTGCTGACATTGCTGGTGAGATCGTAACCCAGAGTAACCATTAGCTGAGTTGCCTCAACTATACGTAGTCTGTGCTTAATATGTGCAAAATGTCTTTGATAGAGAAACATCTGACCTAAAAGTTTTAAATTGGTAATTACATCTGCAAAAAATATTCATATAAACACATACTTCTAATACAAATGATAAAACCAAAATTGGGTATTCTTAGAGGCCCAGCTCAGTATACACTGGTGCACAAGTGGTTTTGATGAATGTTTCTCAAAATAGTTTTTGTTTGCTTATTATTATTTATTAAGACATTATCTTATATAGCCCAAGCTGGCCTTGACTCAATGGTGGGGAAGCTCTGTTAACCAGTTACATCCAGTTAAGGCGTGGCTACCTGGAACTGAAGGAGAAAAACTGAGGGGGACAAGGTGCACGCTCTCTCTGCGCAGTTCCTGCCGGACACAGAGGACGTCGGACTCCCCATTCTTGTGCTGTGAGTTTCCCATTGTAACCATTGAAAATACAGTTGTCATCCTTAAGCTGGCCTGGTTATTTCCCATATTGGGCTCATTCGCAACAACTCAATAGGAGGATACCTCCACTCTTTAGTCTCAAATTGGATTGAAATTTACTGGCTGTCCTGAAGTACAGCAGAATGTACGAATGTATTAACCATTTTGTGGTGTTCATCCCACCAAATGAGAGAGTAAAGATCATAACCAAAATTCTTTTAGTCGAATTAAGCAAACTTTGTTTTCTGCCAGACAGAGCTATCTCCCTAAAAAGGGACTTGAAAAAAATAAAATAAAAATAAAAAGGGATTTGAGAAAAATAATATCGAACACAGGAGAAAGTAGGGTTTCTGTCAGCCCCCAAACTGCAAGACTAGAGGGTTCCCAAGGGGTTTTGGTTACATAGGAACTTGGCAGAACATCTTGTATTATCAGAGTGGAGGTCAGGTTATAGGATATGGGACATGTCAAATCCCCCCCCTAAAAAAAAATGGGTCAAGACACGGTCAAATCCAAGTCTTACAGAAGGTGAACTTATTTTGACCTTGTACAAGATTGCTTCTAATCCTTTTTTATTTTTGTGGGGGTTTGAGACGGAGTTTTTCCTGTGTAACTTTGACTGTGCTGAGATCCTCCTGCCTCTACCTACTTCCTGAGTGGTGGGATTAAAGATGTAGGCCGGCCACCACACTTGGCTGACAGTTCCTAATCTCAAAATAGACTCAGGCTAGCGACTCAAACAAACAATCAACCGTAATTCTAAAATTTGTACAATATCTGCAATGTTGAAAGGGAAGCTGGAGAATTTTTTTCCACCTAATCCAAGATATACAATAAAGCCACATTAATCAAAATGACGTGGCATTGGTGAAATAGTAGAGAAAGCACTCAATAAACAAAATACAAACTTTGGGGATGAACTTCCATAAGTATATTAAACAGAATTTTGACAGTAGTGCTAAAAGGACTGGATACCCCTTATACAAAAACAACAACAGCAAAAAGCACAAAGAACAGGCACAGAGGCGCAAAGATAAAAGCGAAGCAGAGCATCCTTTGAGGCCAGCACAGTGCACATTAGGAGAGGGGTGGAGGAGGGGCAGTGCCCAGCAGACAAGAGCTCCTGCTGTTCTTCCAGGGGACCTGAGTAGTTCTCACAACCAAGGTCAGGAGGCTCATAACCCTCTGGAACCTCAGCTCCAGGGTCTTCTGTCCTTTTCTGGCCCCTGTAGGCATTGCACTCATGGGCACAAACCCATACAGAGACATACACATAGAAAAAAATAAAACTAAATTGTTATTGTTGTTGTTGTTGTTGTTTTGAGATAGGATTTCTCTGTATAACAGCCCTGACTGTCCTGGGACTCACTTTGTAGACCAGGCTGGCCTCAAACTCACAGAGATCCATCTGCCTCTGCCTCCCAAATGCTGGGGTTAAAGGCATGTGCCAGCACTGCCTGACCTAAAAGTTTTTAATTGGTCACAGATATTACTTTTTTTTTTTTAAGAAAAATTAACTCACTGGATGGTGGTGGTGCATGCCTTTAATCCTAGAACTTGGGAGGCAGAGCCGGGCAGGCCGGTCTACAAGAGCTAGTTCCAGGACAGATTCTAAATCTACAGAGAAACACGGTCTTGAAAAACAAAAACAGAAAACCTCAAAATGCATGAAAATATAAATGTGAAACAAAACAAAACCATGTAAACGTCTTGAAGTAATACATAGGAGATACTCAAGTGATATTGGACTTATGGAGTCACCTTTCAGATAAGACACCGAAAGCAGTGAGAATGCCTAAGAGAGAAGCCTGACAATTTTGGTGGTCGTTAAAGTAAAAATCTGGGGGCTGGGAAAACGGCTCAGCAGTTAGGAGGACACAGGTCAAATTCCCAGAACGCAAATGGAGGTTCACAACCATCTGTAGCTCCAGTTCCAACGGTTCAGATGCCCTCTTCTGACCTTCACAGGCACGAGGCCACACATGTGGCATGCAGACATAATGCAGGTTAAACATTCAATGTATAAAATATTTTTTAAAAAATTTAAAAGGGTCCTGAGTTGTTAAATGTATCAGCCACCTAAGAGAATAACTGACTTCTCTGCAGGCTTTGTACAGCCAGTATGACAAGGGGCTTACATAAAAGTGTGTGTGTGTGTGTGTAAGTCAATATGACAAATGTTTCACATAAAAGTGTGTGTGAGTGTGCATATGTGTACGTGTGCATATGCGTGTGTTTTGCACATGTGTGAGTCTTTCCCTATCAATCTCCACTTTAGTTTCTAGTCAGGGTCTCTTACTAAGCCTGGACCCCACAGATTCAGCTAGACTGGGCTGGCCATTAAGCCCCAGGACCGTCTTGCTCCGCTCTGCAGTGCTAGCATGCTGCAACATGCAGTTCTTGCAGATTCCATGTATGTGTACTGTGTTTACAACACCTCCCCCTCCAACTCCTCCCGTGTCCCTCCCCCCTGTAACTCATGGCCTCCTTCGGTTTAGTTGTTACTGTTACACACACACACACACATGCATGCGTGCGTGCATGCACACACACACACACTTATATATAAATGAATTAATATGTAAACTCAACCTACTGAGCCCATTTAGTGTTGTTTATATGTTTTGCTTTTAGGGATGATCACTTGGGGTGTTGGACAAGCAACAAGGGGACTCACCCCTGGGGAAGACTGCTTCTCCCTCTCTCAGGAGGCATTATTTGCCTGTACATCCTCATCTGGGCCTGGTAAGGTTTTGCCTATTCACATAGGCACTGAGTGAGGTAACTCAGACCCAGGAAGACAAAGACTGCATGTTCTGTCATATCTGAGGTTCCCAGCTCCAAATCTTCAGATGCGGGTCTATAACCTGAAGGAACCACAGAAACCAGGAAAGTAAAGAAAGGACCATGGTGGGAGGCAGGGAGGGGCAGGGGTACTGTGGAAGTTAAAATGTGCAAACAAGGGGGTGCTTTAAATGTGTGGGGGGGAAGTAACAGTAAAGGAGAGGGAGAGAAGAGAAATAAGCAACACTAAGTCTGTTTGGGAAAGCCACAGGGCATATTTCTTTGTGTTTACCTAAGGCTACATGTAATATATAGGTGTATGGGTATGTGTATGTATAGAGTTTAAAGGAAGTCACACTACAATGCTTCCTTATAATAGCGCAGACTAACACAACCCCACTCCCAGGCATGAGAAACTCACTTTTGGGTTGTTGGTCAGGTGGAGTCCACTGGTTGCCTCCCAGAACTCAAGGGTGAATGCCTATTGCTGAAGACTCCATACACTATGGACACAGGACTTAGAGGAATCAACCTAGGCCCTGAAGCCCCCTCCCTAAAGATGTGTTTTCATAGTACCAGCAGATGCTATGCAAGCCACCATGGGAGAAAAGCAATTCCTAGTCTACCCAGTGATACCAGCAAATCACAACTACGCTGTCCTGGAAAGATGTCTCCAAAGAAGCAATAGTGGCCTTGTATCTTGGTGGCACCTAACAGCTCTCCAATTGGACTTCCAGCCTACACACAATATGGGAATTCATGCCTGGTACCATAAGCCTACAACTACCTGGACAGTAAGGTCATGGAACCTAGAGAGGAACCTACTACGGCCACTTTCCTAAAGCAGGGAAAGTCTGCGTTCTGGATACTAGCTTTATATCCACTGCCAAGAGCAGCTCTCTCCTCTCCTTAAAGTAGTTTCTTTTTACAGCAGATAGAGACCATTGCAGAGAATAATTGATGTGGGATTCCCCTCTGAATGCTGGGAATATGTTTTATTACCATTAGTTAATAGAAAAAAGCTGTTTGGCCAATGGCTTAGCAAAGTCGGGCAGAAAATCTGAACAGAGATGTATAGAGAGAGAGTAGATGGAGTTGAGGAGTAGCTGCCAAAGGAAAACGATGCTGGAACCATTCAGGTGGTGATACATAAATTAATAGAAATGTGTTAATTTAAGATATAAGAATCTTATAGCTAGCTAGAAATATGCCTGAGATCGGCCAAACTGTTGTAACTAATATAGTTTCTGTGTGATTATTCGGGTCTGGGCAGCCGAGAAACCAACATGCAGACTCCACTTACAAATAATTCACCATGGTGCAGAGTGATGGTGGTGGAGGTGGTGGTGGAGGTGATAGAGGTGCAGGTGGTGGTGGAGGTGGTGGTGGTGGTGATGGTGGAGGTGGTGATGGTGGAGGTGGTGATGGTGGAGG
>JABTXL010006015.1:1080631-1134820 GCA_025134845.1 Neodon shergylaensis
GACACCTACACAGACCTCCTGACACCTACACCTACACACACCTGCTGGCAGTGGCTCTGGAACTCCAAGGAGGCACATTTCTGCTGTCTCAGGCCTTATATCTGCGGGCATTTGTCACAGGACCCCAGGGAAACAGACACTTTAAACATGTTAACAAAGCAAGGTGACTCCCTGTAGTCTCAGCACTTGGGTTGCTGAGGCGGGGGAATTACCATGAGTTTGAGGTCAGTCTGGACTGCACAATGAGTTAGCCCTTGTCTTAAAAATGTAATAACTTTAGTCATACATATTTGTGTTTGTTTTTAATGTGTACAAAACTTGAAAGAGAATTTGAACTAGGTACCATTTTTATTATCATTTTACAGGAAACTTAGGCATGAGGTTGTACAGTCTCAGGACCAACCAGGCTTCTTTCGGGCAGCCTGGCCCCAGGGCTCGGCAGCATAAGTTTTACCTTCACCACCCTGGCCAAAGTATTGGAGGGTGTGCAAAACGGTTCAGTGGGTAGAAGTGTCATTTGCCAGGCCTGATGGCCTGAGTTCAGTCCCTGATGCTCAAAGTGGTGGAAGGAGAGAACGTTTCAATTATGTGCCACATCAATGGTAAGTGTGCACCTACTCCATTTTCTTTTCTTTTTCTTTTTTTTTTTTTTTTTTGATTTTTCGAGACAAGGTTTCTCTGTAGCTTTGGTGCCTGTCCTGGAACTAGCTCTTGTAGACCAGGCTAGCCTCGAACTCCCAGAGATCCGCCTGCCTCTGCCTCCCGAGTGCTGGGATTAAAGGCGTGCACCACCACCGCCTGGCTATTTTCAACTGAACTTGGCTTCCCATACAGTTTTGGATCCTGGGAAGTCCAAGAACTTAGTACGGCACCAGCTTAGAGCCTTGGTGTTGGGTCCTGTGTAGTAGACAGCAGCCCATGGCCAAGAAGAGCATGGGAGCTTTCAAATGGAAACGTCAGTAAAGTATTTTGAGGACAGATTTTCCTTCACCAAGCTAACACTTAATTCTGAGAACAGGTGATATGTGAATCCAAAATGGCCCCCCTCAGGTTCATATTTTGAACATTGTGTCCCCCAGCTCAAGACACTGTATTCAGGCTATGGAGATCTTAGGAGGTGGGGCGTGACGGGCAGAAATAGGTCACTAGGGGCAGACCACGGAAGGTTACAGCCACCCAGCTTCCTGTTGTGTTCTCTCATGTTCCCGGTTCACCATAAGGAAGGAGCCCCTAGCATGGACACCAAGACTTCTTCCAGTGACCCAAATCCACCTATTTTCCCTTACACTGTTCCCGGCAGGTATTCTGGTCACAGTGGCACAAAGGGCAGCTGTTTAGTTGGAAGCTCCGCTCCAGTCTACTAATGTAGGCCCCATATGACAAAGACTTTCCTTTTTAAGGCTATCCGTTTTAGTTTATGTGTGTGTGCCTGACTGGACATATGTGCAACAGCATGCATTCAGGGCCCATGGAGGTCAGAAGAGGGCACTGGGTCCCCTGCAACTGAGGTTACAGGTGGTTGTGAGCCACACTGTGTGTGCCAAGGCCCTCTACAAGGACAGTGAAGTACTCTTTACACCCGAGCCACCCCTCCAGCTCAATGTGTGAATTTTTTAAAATCTTTCGTTTTCTATAAGTACATAGAATTGCAATCCATAAAATGGGGGAACTTGACTCACCAAACAAAAGGTGGGTCAGAGAGTTCTCAGCAACCTGCCTGTGGCACAGAAATCACTCAGTTTTGTTGGGGGAGTCTAACTGGGAGACAGGAAGAAGCATTCACGCTGGACAGAGAGGGCACTGACGGCCCAGAGACAGACTCAGTTATCTGTGGCTGACAGGATGGCTCGGAGCGTGAGGTGACTGCTACCAAGCCTGACAACCTGACTGCGATCCTTGGGACCCACGTGATGGAAGGAGAGAACCAGCTCAGGCAAGGTGTCCTCTGACTTCCGCATCAGTGCTGTGGCACATGTGAATACACACACTCACATACACACACACACACACACACACACACACACACACACAGAGATAAATGAATTCATACATAAAGAGGAAAGAAAGAAAGAAAGAAAGAAAGAAAGAAAGAAAGAAAGAAAGAAAGAAAGGGAAGATTTATCCAAGGCAGCAAATTCAGTGGGATTACAGCTGGAACATGAACAACTCTGGGGCAGATAAATTGAAGTTCCAAACCCCAGTCAACTTTCCACTTCCTAATAAGCTTCAACCCTCCCAAGACCACATGAAGCTCAGGAAGGACATGGTGACTAGAATCTCCTATTCCCAGGTTCTTGCTCTTACTTCCCAGCAGGGCCTGTTAGAGCCTTACCACCGTTACCACAGACCTGACTGTCACTATTTGTTTATTCTTCTGCCTTGACTGTGGGCCAAGGTAAGGTTACCAAGGCAACTGTGCATCGTGATGGCGATGGTGGTGTCAAGCCACAGGAAGCGGGCTCCTCGTGCAGCTCCTCCCAGCTTTGTTCCCCTGAAAACATGCAGGCATCACCAGTTCGCTTTTAAGATCTTTCCTGGCAAGGAGTGTGGAAAAACACCCCAAGCTCACCTTAGCCAACCTAGGGAAATGACAAACATTCTAGAAAGGGTAAGCTCGTTCTGGCTTTGACCCCAGTAACTGGCTCCCGGCATCCTGCACAATGTCGGTGTCATGATCAGTTGTGACCATGAAGTTCATGCTAACACTCCTTTGGAAATACAAAGCAATAGCTTCCTACAACAGTGGCTGGGCACTCGGGTGGTTACTCCAGCCTAGGAAAGCTTGTTGCTTATAAGGATCCCCTTAGAGTCTCCTAAAATCTCTTACAACTGCCCATGCTCAGCAGATGAGGCCTGGAAACAATAGCAAGAACTTTATCTGTGGCTTAATTCATGTTTTATTGCCTTTCTTTTTTTCAGTATTAGAGTTTGAATCTAGGGCCCCATATGTGAATGTAGGTGAACCATACCCCCAGCCCCTCACTGGGGGATTCTAGGCAGGGGCTCTACCACTGAGCCACATCCCCAGTCCCTCACTGAGGGATTCTAGGCAGGTGCTCTACCACTGAGCCATGCTCCCAGCCCCTCTCACTGGGGGATTCTAGGCAGGGGCTCTACCACTGAGCCACACCCCAGCCCCTCACTGGGGGATTCTAGGCAGGGGCTCTACCACTGAGCTACAATCCCGGCCCCTCACTGGGGGGGGGGGGTTCTAGGCAGGGGATCTACCACTGAGCTATACCCCAGCCCCTCACTGGGGGACTCTAGGCCAGAGCTCAAATACTAAGCTATGCTTTTACCATTTATTCTGAAACAGGGTCTTCCTAAGTCTTCCTTGACCAGACTGGACTTGAGTCCTCTCTGTAACTCACCCAGGCCATGTCCTTACAGCTCTCCTGCTCCAGTCTCCTGAGTGGCTGCTATTAACAAGCCTGTATCACCAGGCCCAGGTTAATTCCTAGTCTGGACAAGCAGCTGACAATGAGTGTACCAGTCCAGTGGGAGAAGAGAAAGCCTGGGACATTATTATGACTGAAAGCCTTCTGAGTAGCTCTGTGGGAGCGCTGATGCTGAACACAGCCAGAGCTTGGGACTTTCATGACCACAGACAACTCAGTGAGCTTCTATATTGCAGTCTTCTCACCTGTCCTTCGGTCATGGCTAGAGTCTGTCTCTTGTGGTCCCACCTTACTGCTTAAAACAGCCAGGGAAGGTTAGACACTACCACAGGATCTGCCCAGAATCAAACATCCGCTCATCGGAACATCTATGTTTTGTGCCTTCATTTGCTTTGTCCATGATATCACCAAGAATGTGGTTGAGAAGGACCTGACAGTTTGTCCCTAGATACCTGGTCAGCACACAGAACTGCTTCAGAATTCCTAGGATGAGAGTAGAACATCAAAGGAACTGGAGACTGGTGTCATGGCTGGTGTGTGCCTGTAATCCCAAACCCTTGAAGAGCTGAGGCAAGGAGGACAACAAGCAACTTAAGGCCAGCCTGGCTATAATAATGAGACCCCCTTCTTAAAAATCAAAACAACTCGAGACTTTCCAAAGTGGTAAAGAGTGGGGTGCCGTCTGGCCAAAACCAGACACATTTGATACAGAAACCTTTCAAGTATAGAGAATGTGGGTGAGGTGTGGCAAGAAGTCAAAACTTGTACTCAGGAAAAGATTAAAAACAAAATAAAACAAATCAAAACGAAAACATGAAACCAAGACCACAGTTCGCTGGAAACAGACAAATCTTGCTGTGACTGAGGGGCCCATAGCCACCTTGGTACAGCGTATTGTTTATCAGGAATACACAAGCCTGCTGGGCCGAGCCCCACACTGGAGTGAAGATGATCTTGTCAAGGGACAATGCCTGCACAGTGGTCCTCACGTGGGGAATTCTAGAAAGGACATTTCGTCCCCTACCCCATCTCATTTGGGACTCTGGTGGGCAGTCTCATGACCCTGTCTGTCACTCCTCTGAATGTGGGGAGGAAGACAAAATGCGGAGGGGGCTCCACTGTTTACAACCGAAACGTTCCCCGAAAGGCCTGGTGCTCAAAACTTACTTTTCAGTTTCATGTTATTAGGAAGTGGTGGGGCCTATGAGCAGCCAAAAGTTATGTCATCGAGGCAATGAAGGAGGGACCCAGGCCCCTCCTCTTCCTCTTTTATTTCACAGCTGAGTCCCAAAGTGACCAGCTTCCCCACTACCTCCACCAGAAAGTGCTGATTCATCACAGGCCCACAGCAGTACAGAAGATGGTCCCAAACCTTTCCTCTTTATACATTATCACTGGGGGTCTTTGTAACAGTAACAGAAACTGTCTTAGTTGGGGTTTCTATGGCTGTGAAAAGACACAATGACTGTCGCAGGTTTTACAAGGAAAACATTCACTGGAGCCTGCTTACAGTTCAGACACCGAATCCAGTATCGTCATGGCGGCATGCAAGCAGACATGGTGCTGGAGAGGTAGCTGAGACTTCTACATCCAGACTGTCAGGCAGCAGGAAGAGAGAGTGCCAAACTCTCTGACTTGAGCATCTGAGACTAAAGAGCCCACACCCTAGTAACACACTTCCTCCAACAAATCCACACCTACTCAAATGAGACCACACCTCCTAATAGTGCCACTCTCTACGGGCCTATGGGGGTCATTTTCATTCAAACCACCATAGTGCGAGGGGCAGCATTCAACTCACAGAACTTAAATATTGGGAAAATAGAGGAGTGTCTTATCCTGCTGTGCCTCAGATTTTATTTCTATACGTATTCATTTTTTCTTTTAAAAATATTTATTAATTTGTGTATATGGGTGTTTGCCTGTATGTCCGTCCGCCTGTGTACCATGTGCCCAGGGAGGACAGAAAGGCAAACAGGAGCTGTGGGAACTGGAGTTACAGGCAGCTGTGAGCTGCCTTGTGCGTGCTAGGAACAAGAGTAGTCAGAGTCCTAAACCACAAGCCATGGCTCCACTCCCACACAGGTGCTGCCTTACTCACCCTTCTGTCACTGTGAAGAAACCTCAGAGCACACCTCCAGCTACACACTTCCTCCATCAAGGCCACACTGACGTGAGATAGCCTTTTGTATATGTGGCGTTTTTATTGGTTAATGAATAAAGCTGTTTCAGCCAATGACTTAGCAGAGTGCAGCCAGGGGGGAAATTCAAACTGAGATATTTAGAGAGAGTAGGCGGAGTCAGGTAGGGGCCATGCAGTTACTGAAGGATACAGATACAGGGCCTTTACCAGTAAACCACAGCCTCGTGCCAATTCATAGATTAATAAAAATAGGTTAATTCAAGATGTAAGAGTTAGCTAAAAATATGCCTGAATCATTGGCCAAGCAATGTTGCAATTAATACAGTTTCTGCAGTCAGAAAACGAACAGTCTCTGCCTACAAAATGGTGCCCAATGTGGGGCTAACCCACGTGGCCAACCACACACTTCAGGTCCGGGTGCTTGTATGCCCGCGTGGGGTTAGGAGAAAAGCAGCTGAGAACATGCCTGCCACTCAGCACTCCTGCTGGGGCAAGCAGCTGGGTCAGGTCTGCTAGGCATTCAGAAGCAGAAAGCCATGGAGGATTCTCGATACCGTGCACAGAGACATTTTCCAGGCCACGCAGCACGCTGCATGGCAGATTTAGGTTTTACTGAGACAAGAAAGGTTTATGTGCTGCCCAGGACTTCCCAGAGTGAAGGTGGAGAGCACAGCTCCCACCCAGCAGTTCCAGAGCTGGCAGGAAATGTACACTTTTGCGGTAGTAAAAGGCCAAGAGAGGTGGAGCCAGCATCCAGGACTGCAGCAACCACACTGCTTACCATTTTAAAATGCTCCTTGTCAAAAAGGATTTCAAATACACAATAGGACAGAATCAGACATAAAAGACCTCTAAACAAGACACAGTGTGTTTTAAAAAAAATGTACGTAGGCTTGGGAGAGAAAAAGAGTATAGACAGTTATAAAAACAGTAAAAGTAATAAAAAAGAGCACCGACAGTCATAAATTAAAGAAGTAAAAATAATATAATAAATGTTTAAAATAACAAAATAAACCATTGTAAAAATAAAATATACAGAGAGTCTGGATTATGTATATTATTTATGTTTTCTTTAAATTTTTGACTACAAAGAGACATTTGATTCTGGGGGCTGCTAAGTTAAACCACCATAAAGGTATCTTAACTTCAAAATTTGGGTTTAAAGATATGTTATTTTAAAAAAAAAAGAGGTTCTGTTTCTGTTTCCACAGAAGATAAAAACTTATGAGTTTCTTCCAGGCTAATATGGTTTGATAAAAGAAACAACAAAAAACAGTTTAAAATAAACAATGCTCAAATTCCCAAAATGACTGCTTGTAAATGTTTATTTTCATTTAAAGAGGATAGATTATCAGTGGTAAATGATCACAGTCAATCTCTTTCTAGGAGGAGATATGAGATAGAGATGAACACTTTTCATTGGTACAGACTTTGGTCTATTGATACAAATTTAAGGTCAATTTGTAACACTGTGTTGCAAGGAGAGGGCCACTTGTTCTTCCCAGCCTCCCAGCTAGCTTGCACCCAAAATAACCACACAGAAACTGTATTAATTAAAACACTGCTTGGCCCATTAGCCCTAACTTCTTATTGACTAACTCTTACATCTTAGTTTAATCCATTTCTATTAATCTGTATATTGCCACATGACAGTGGCTTACTGGCAAGATTCTAACTGGCATCCATCTCAGGTGGAGGATCCATGGTGTCTCTCTGTCTCTGCCTTCCTTCTCCCAGCATTCAGTTCTGTTTTCCCCACCTACCTAAATTCTGCCCTATCAAAAGATCAAGGCAGTTTCTTTATTCATTAACCAATGAAAGCAACACATAAACAGAAGGACCTCCTATACCAACTGTGTATATGTATTTCTTCTCTTATTTAAGGTATTATGTTTGTGTAGCTCACTTAAAAAATAATATATAGTTAAAATACAAGTTAATAGATAGTCATCTATAATAGTCAAACTGTAATCATGTTAGTTAGGTTTTCTAGATATATAGAGATATATTTCAGTTAGATAATCTTCAAAACTTCAAATACCTACAAAATATGGCATATAAAATGCTTTAAAAACTCAGACTTTGCTTGACAATGAGACATGTCTGCTTCTGGCAGGCAGCACCAATTACTTCAGAGAGGTTGATGGGCAATGAAGAAGCTTATTATGGAATTTGCCTTCAATGTGACAAGGCTATCCATTTGGGCAAGAAACTGCCCTTGCCTGGACTACTTGATGGTATGCTGTATAAATGGACATGCAGGACACACAAAAAAAACTGCCAGACATTCTACAGGATACAGACAAGGCAAAACAGATCTTCAAATTTCCAGCTTCATAGACAAGTCTGCCAGATATTATAGGCCTGTATGCTGAAGATGGATGCCCCAGCATTACAATACTGTCTAGGCAGTGAGATGTTTCTGTGGATTCTAGAGTTTTGGAAGTTGCTTATAATGTACTTTCTATTAACTTAGGTAACATTATATCCTTCTGGTGTCTTTAATGGAGTTAAAGACTAGATAGTTATAATTATAGTTTTCCTTCATGATGACAAAAGATAAATTAGATATAAAACTTTCGACTCACAAAGAAATAGACTAAATATTGCAACTATAATTCTTGCTTGATAACTGTTTTGTATATGTAATTTTACTACGTTAAAGTTAAAAACTTCCTTTTTATTTATACAGGAAAGGGGAGATGATGTGGGATATCCTTCTGTATATGTGTTGCTTTTATTGGTTAATGAATAAAACTGTTTCAGCCAGTGGCTTAGCAGAGTGTAGCCAGGCAGGAAATTTGAGCAGAGATATGTAGAGAGAGTAGGCAGACCCAGGGAGACACCATGTAGCTGCTGAAGGAGACAGATGCTGGATCCTTACCAGTAGACCACAGCCCCGTGACAATCCATAGATTAATAGAAATGGGTTAATTCAGGATGTAAGAGCTAGCTAAAAATATGTCTGAATCATTGGCTGAACAATGCTTCAATTAATAGAGTTTCTGTATGATTATTCAGGTCTGAGCAGTCAGAAATTGAACAGTCTCTGCCGATCCCACACCTCCATGACGAAGCATTCAAATGAGCCATCCTCATTTGAACTATCACACAGTGCTTTCCCAGTTTTCAAGGTCATTGGATTCAAATGGTTCAAAAACCCAAGGTCATTAGGTTTCGTTTTTTTCTTTCTCCCAGGGGCCCCAATTCTGTCTCAAGTGAGACAGCTCTCCAAAGAGTCAGTCAATTGAAGGTCCTAAGGCCAGCTAGGATGGGAAACGAACTGCTGGGTGAGGTGAGGGACAGTGTGACAGCTAGATGCCATGGGTGAGGGTGGGTACCCTGTACTCATTATAGACTCCCAGGGTCACCGTACTTCACCAGGTGCCCACTGGACCATCCCTTCAGAGTTCTCATGGTCCCACTAATGAGTTTTCTCCACAGACCTTTCAATAGTTCACTATGAAACATTTTTATCTTTTAGTGTGCTCATGTATGATGTGAGCATGTGGGTGCATGCTTCAGCACATGTGTGGAAGCCACAGAACATCCTTGGGTATTGGGCATTTCCTTCCAGCTTGAGACGGGGGTCCCTCTTTTGTTGTTTGTCCCTGTAAATACCTGGCTCGCTGGCCCCACTGGCTTCTGGGGATTCTCCTGTCTCTGTCTTCCACTTGGCCACAGCAACACTGAGATTGCAAACACATGCCACCATGCATGACTTCACATGGGGTCTGGGGATTTGAACTTAGGTCCCTGCACTTGGGTAGCAAGCATTTGCTCCACTGAGTGATCTCCCTAGTCTTTCTCTGTAAAACATTCTTACTTCAGCTCTCCACTGGCCCTACATTTGCTCAACCAAAGGCTAAGCCTTCTCACTACAAATGAACAGGCAAAGATCATGCGTGTTATGAGGGCAGTGGTTCTCACCCTTCCTAACAATGTGACCCTTTAGTACAGTTCCTCATGACGTGGTGACCCCAATGACAAAATTATTTTATTGCTACTTCATAACTGTAATTTTGCTGTTATTATGAATTGTAATGTAAATATCAGATATGCAGGATATCTGCCATGTGACCCCTGTGAAAGGGTCCTTTGACCCCCAGAGGAGTTGTGACCCACAGGTTGAGACCACCATTTACATATGGAACTCAGTTTCCACACAAAATTCATTTGTGTTTTATATATATATATATATATCTCCTATGCAGAACCCAAGGTAATTTTATTTAACATTTTAATAATTTTATATATGAAGTAACGTTTGTGTACAGTGAACCATTGTAGTGTAGGAACATTTTGGAGATCTGGGATTTCAGATTTTCATACCAGGGTAAGGCCTATGTGGCAAATATTGTCGAAGAGCAATGGAGTAGAGCAGTGAGATTTTCACTATTAATATTCCTCCCCCCTTTTAGGACTAACACTGACTCTGATGCAAGCGGAAAAGACAACTTCATTCTGTATCAAGAATGACTATCGGGATAACATAACTGAGCCATTCTTGTAGCCCAGGTTTATGTAGTAGGCCAATGGTAATCTCTCGGAATCAGGCTTACAGAGGTGAGACAGGGTAGCTGGCAATCAGCAGCCCTCTGACTTACCCAGGCACATTATGCTGACTCCATTCATTACAGAAAAAAAAGAGTGCACTGTCTACAGATAGAAAAAAATTAATACATAAATCGTAATGCATTTCTGCAATAGAATATTATGCACTAGGGAAAACAGATGAAGCATAGCTAACCTACAGCCATATGGAGGGATCTTAGAAAAACCCTGGTTCTTCCTGTCTGGGTTTCACATTTTAAAGTTTCAGTGACCGCCCCCCAGTCAGTAGTGATCTAGAAGTATTAAATGGAAAATTCTAGAAGTGAGTACTCCATAGCTGTAAATCGTGTGCCACTCAAGTGGTAGTAATGAAATTTCGTTCAGTCCTGGCCTGTCCTACTCAGGATATTGAACCACAGCTTTGTCCCATGAAGGATCTGTTATGCCTCATTTTGTTACTTGGTACATGTTTCCCAAAGATAAGGGGGACTGTTTAAAGCTGAATGAGAAAAGCAAGTCTCAGAAGATGGCACATGGTATGTTTTAATTTTATAAAGCTCGAGAGCAGGGCTGGAGAGATGACTCAGAGGTTGAGAGCAGTGGCTGCTCTTCCAGAGGTCCTGAGTTCAATTCCCAGCAGCCACATGGTGGCTCACAACCATCTGTAATGAGGCCTGGGGCCCTCTTCTTGCCTGCACTGCAGGCGTACCTGCAGACAAAACACTGTATACATAATAAACAAATAAATTTAATAATAATAAAAAACTAAAATGACTGATTTAAAAAAAAAAGCTCAAGAGCAAGACCAACTGAAAATACATGGTTTGGCTGCATCAATGATGTTAGGAAATTACTGGAAAAGGAACTGAATACTGCCGTCCAAATGGAAGGTCACGGAGACTTCTAGAAGAGAGGCCAAGTGGGATGGGTGTAGTGGTAAAATACTGTGGTGAAGTTCCCCGAGGGATGCAGCAGCCACTGCGGGTGGTTTAGGACAGTGGCAGGTGGGAGACCAAGGGGGGGGGGGAGTGTTATGAGGGGCAAGGGAGACAAAAACACCTCACTTAAACTGTGAGGAATGCTGGTATAGGAGAGGGTGTGCACGACAGTCAGGTGGGGGCTGCCATCTGGCTGTTAGGGTGGTCCCTGAGCTTGGAGGAGCAGCCCTGGGAAGCACAGAACGGAAGCTACACAGCAGGCCAAAACAGGCCTGGTCAGCGCAGTGATTATTAGAGGGCTGGACAGTGCAGTGAAGGACAAAAGGGAGGGAGGCCTTCCTAGGTGCCCTCGGTAGTATGAGCACCCCCGCCTCCCCTCCCCCGCTCTACACTTTTCTTCCAGGAACAGCTGGCCAGAGGGTAACAGGACTCCAGTCAGACACGCTGTTCTGCTGTTCCGGCCTGAAGGTCAGGAGTCTCAAGCCCAGCCCACCTCAGGGAGAGAAGGAAGGGCCTGGTCTTGTCTTATTCTAGAAGTCTGAACCCTGTGAGACAGAAGGAAGAACTCACAAGGTAAGGTCTCAGGGTTCTAGCATGCTAGCAAGGTTCAGGTGGACCTGGGAGTCAGAATCCTCCTCAAACTAAGAAAAACCATCTTTCGGGTTCCACCCCCCCCCTCCCCAGTCACCCTTCCCTTGTCCCTGGTCAGCCGGATTGCAAGAAGCCTTTGCTGTGTTCTCCGGTGAGCGACACAGGCTCTGGTTTGGCATTGCCAGACCCAACCGCTCTAACAGCACAGGTGCAGGCCCTGCTTCCCTCAGGACTACACAAGCTTCAGGGCCGCCTTCCCTTTGTTTGTCTTGGCTGGGACCTTGAGAAAACCAGAAAAGGAAAGTCCTAGAGTCTGTCTTTCTCTGTCCCAGCTTGGCTAGCCATGATGAAGCCCAGTGAGGTTTGGCTCTTTTCTGGCCTTGTGTGTGAAGGCGATATGGTTCTGGGCCTCAGAGTACAGCCGTGGTGAAGGGAAGACACCCAGCCTGGACACATGAACAGCTGCTTGCCGAGCTCTCTGCGAGATCGGAGCTGGGTTCTGGGCTCCTGAGTCTCGGCACCGGATGTCCATTCTGGGATATTTTATCTCTAGAGGACTTTTAGAAAGCCAAGAAAGAAACGGGAGCTCGGAGTCCTGAGGCAGGATGTCGGCAGGGGTGGGGGTTTCACCCAGATCTCTGCCATAAGCCCCCTCCCCAACTGTACTTGGACAAGAGCTCTGTGTTTCACTTCTTGCTCTCCCCTAGGGACCACACTGCTGCCCACATTCCTCCTCATGGCTGAACTCCTGCCCCTGCTGCCTTGGACTCCCCAGGAGGCCCAGGGAGGTGACCAGGGCTCACCTGGTTCTCCGGCAGAGCAGCAAACACAGGCTGACAGTGTCCAGGACCTATCTCCTAAATCCTGGAGGCTCTTGGGGGTGCCTGCTATTCACATAACTCCATCCAGCGATGTGGAGTCACCTCCAGGCTCCCCAAGTCCACCACGCTTTCAGAGAATGAAGACCCTGGACCTGGAGTGTCCATCTCAGGACAGGTCAGACTTGGGGATGGGATGGGAAATGTCTTTGTTTTGTCTCTTCCTATGGCCTCAGCTCAAGTGTGGGCTCCTTTTGGTTGGTGTGCTGGAGAGTAGTCAGGCTCTAGCCTGAGCGCACAGAGTCTCGATTTGAAGCTATGAAATAGACATATATATTCATTATGTTTCTTTTACATGTAACCAAATACCTTAGAAGAAGAAATTACAGAAGGATTTGTTTGGGCTTGTTATTTGAGGGTACCATCCATCATGGCAAGGAAGGTACAGGGCTAGGAGGATCTGGAGGCTGTGGCGGCAGGAGCAGAAGGCTGTCTGCCTGCTCACATCTCTCAGGACCATGAAGCAGAGAGATGGGAACACCAGTCCTATGTTCTCTTTCTCCCCCCAGCCCAGGAGTAAGATACTCCCCCCACCCCCTAGACACACTGGAAGTTATTCCTCATTAGTGCTCTAGAGATGCATCAATCCAGCGAAGTCAGCAAAAGTAACCATCACAACCAGCAAGGCTCAGGAACGTGCATCGGGACCAGTGACTGTGAGTCAGGACCCGGATTAGGGCTAGGAAGCGAAGGTAGCAAATTGCAAACAGAATTTTGTTTCCACAAGGAAATATGCTGACAATAAAAATGGGTGGGGGTGAGGGCTCAGAGGTTAGGAGCGTGCACTGCTCCTGCAGAGGACCTGAGTTAGGTTTCCAGCAGCCACGTCAGGCAGCTTGCAGTCACCTGTAACTCCAGCACCAGGGCATGAGATGCCCTCTTCTGGACTCCAACACAGGACAGGCAATCTCTCTCTCTCTCTCTCTCCCTCTCTCTCTCTCTCTCTCTCTCACACACACATACACACACACTATATTAAAAAACAAAACATTTTTTAAATTACTTTTAAAAAATTGAAAATAACACCACGTACAAGGGAAAGTGTGGGTGTGATTTCTGCATGTCCAGGAGCAAGATATATTTCTAAATGGGCCACCAACCATCACAGGAGCTATCTTCTGCTGTGGCTGACAGGTGGCAAAAATTTTAAACAGAACATCTTAGTTAGGGTTTCTATTGCTGCGATGAAACATCATGACCAAAAAGCAAGTTGGGAAAGAAAGGGTTTATTCAGCTTAGACTTCAGCATTGCTGTTCATCACTGAAGGAAGCCAGGATAGAAACCCAAACAGATTAGGATCCTGGAGGCAGAGCTGATGCAGAGGCCATGGAGGGGAGTTGTTTACAGGTGGCTTCCAATAGATTGCTCAGCCTGTTTCCTTATAGAATCCAGGACCATCAGCCTAGGGGTGGCACCACCCACCATGGGCTGGGCCCTCCCTCATGAATCCCTAAGTGAGAAAACGCCTTACAATGCATCTCAAGGAGGCATTTCCTCAGCTGAGGCTGCTTCCTCCGAGAGCCTCTAGCTTGTGTCAGGTTGACCACAAAACCACCCGGGACACAAGACTTCTGCAAAGAAAAACCACCTCTAGCTCAAGGAGACTGAAACTAAGAAGTTCAAGGGCAGAGGGGCAGAAAAGGAAAGAACCCGACTGACTGGCCTTGAAGAGAAGGGAGTATGTGCCAGGGTTTCTCCCTACCATGGACACTGGGTAAGAAGGCCAAATGTTCAGGAAGCAGAGCTCTGCCCTGCTCAGAAGTCTCAGAAACAAGAGTGACCAAGCCAGAGGCTGCAAAATGATACAATAGGGGTTGGCCGTGTATCTCTTCCAAAGATACAACCTAAGAGGCGGGCTTGTTGATGCTGATGTTGTAGCAAATTGCACAGGAGGGATCTAGGCTGACTTCAAGGCAGTATGTATCCAGCATGCCCAGGCAGAGAAAAGAGGCACTTGGGCCTTTGGTGGTAACCATTAAAGTTTATCTGTTTGTTTGTTTGTTTGTTTTTTAATCTGTGTAATAGCTCTGGCTGTCCTGGAACTCACTTTGTATACCAGACTGGCCTCGAACTCACAGAGATCCACCTGCCTCTGCCTCCTGAGTGCTAGGATTAAAGGCTTGCGCTACCACGGGCACAGCTGTTTCTAAATATGTCTTACATGTGTATCTGTGCATGTGGGTGCCTATGGAGGCCAGAAGAGGGCGCTGGGTCCCCTGGAGTTCCACGCATTTGTGAGTACTCAGAACCTATCTCAGGTCCTCAGCAAAAACAGCTCATGCTCTTAACCACCAAGCCAGCTCTTCAGACCTTATTTTTGAGACAGGGTCTTGCAATATGGCCCTGACTAACCTCAAACTCATGGTCCTCCTGCTTCAGCCTCCAGAGTGCTGGGATGACAGGTGTGCAACATTGCATGAGACTTAACATCTAGTCAGACTTCCCTCCCTCGAATATATTTTTTTTGGACAGGGTTATCGGATAACCTTGGCAGGCCTGAGCTCTCTATGTAGAACAAGCTGAACTAAAGCTCACAGCAATCCTCCTGCTTCTGCCTCCTAAGTGCCTCTACCACAACAGCTTAACAATTTATTTTATTTTATTTTTTTTAAAATCCAACTAAAATGGCCAACCACCAACCACCAAAACCAAAAGGAGAAGTCCGGAGTGATCTTTTTGATATGCAAAGCAGAACACAGTGGTCTCCCACTTAAACCCTTTATGACTTTCCATTCTCCTTTGATATAATTCAGAATCTTTAAACAAATTAATGGAACCTTTTATTCGTACTTAATGCATACGGTAGTAGGGACACAGATGGCCATTAAACATTTTCTATTTGAAATAATAAAAGATTCTCTACTTAAAAATACAAAAGTTTCTGGGTTTGGTGGTGCATGCCTTTAATCCCAGCATGTGGGAGAGAGGCAGAGCCAGGCAGATCTCTGTGGGCTGAGACCAGTCTGGTCTACAGAGTTCTGGGACAGCCAGGGAAACCTTGTCTCAAGAAAACAAACCAAAACAAGTTTGAGGTCAGCCTCAACTACGTAGTGAGTTTGAGGCCAGCCTGGGCTACCTAATGAAATCTTGACCCTCCCTCCAGCCTACCCCTACATTCTCACCACCAAAGTAAATGTCTGTAAAGAGGAAACACGCGACGGAAGTATAAAAAGAGCAACAGTCACAGAAAGATGGAAGGCAGCCATGCAAGGAAGTAAGAGTGTCCAAGTGCAGAAGGGACCGCTGCACAAAGGTCCTGCTGCCTAAGGCAAACGGGAGGAGCAGGAGGCAGGGGACTGCTGGAATGAGTACCGGGAGGCCAAGGAGTCAGACAGGTGAAATCAGGAGGGTCACCAAGGAGAGCACTTTGTCTTTACAAGGAACAAGGTGGAGCCAGGGTAGGGCTGGGAGCCAAGAGACGGACTTGGCTGTTCACAGGCGCTCTGGCTGCTAGCGGCAACAGAGTGGAGCAGGAATGAAAGCAGACCAAGGCAGGCCCGGGTCTGCTGAAGCTGGACAAGTGGCTGGGGACGGATCGGGAGAAATCCCCGGGCTGGCCGTCTGGGTCCCCAAGCTAGCTAGGCTTTACACTGTGTTCTCCAGCAAGGACGACAACTACCCTTGACTTGCAGAGTGGGTGCAGGGTTGGCTTGGCACCAGTACTCGTCCTACACTGCAATGTATGGTCATTTCCCGTCTTGAGGCTAGGCAGGCTTCCCAGTCTCAAAAGCGCTGATGAGCCCTGCCCCTGCACTGTTCTGGGGGAAACCCCTGGCTTCTGAGCACTGGACTCCCCGGGCCTGCAGGACTTGCACAGGCTCACACAGCACTGCTGAGAGCCCGGTGGGCTGAAGTCTGACCTGGAGTGCAGGACTAGACTGGGGAAGTCCCCACAAACGTGGGAGCTTCTAAGGCAGGAACTGAGAGGCTCAGGGACTGGGTGGAGAGAGGAGGAAGAGGTCTTCCGCCCCAAGCTGCGGTTCCCCCCAAACTTCCGCCCCAGACCTGTTCTTCCCGGCATCAACCTGACACTAATCTCCACCCCACCTCTCCGGTTCCTCCCTGGTCCTCTTCTAAGTCTTAGGGAGAAGCCAGGGTGTTGAGACTCGTTTTGTTCGTTTGCTTGTTTGTTTCGAAGACAAGTTCTCATTCTGTACTCCAGTCTGGCCTGCACTTCATTATGCGGCCCAAGCTGGCCTCGAACTCACGACAATCCTCCTGCCTCAGTTTCTCCGATGCTGGGATGTCAGGAGTGCGCTCTCACGCCCCGCCCAGGCTGCTTAGTTTTAATAAAAATTTCTTCTGTCCATCGGTCGGTGCAGGTCTCCCAGCCGGACTCTTTACCCAGCCATCTAGGCCAAGGCCCGCGCTCTGTGTCTCGGTCCCCCTCCCGGTGGGGGCGGCGCCGTGACGCGCGGGGCGGGAGCAGGAAGGGGGTGTTGCTGACGCCGCCGCGGCCTCCGGCGGCTCCGGCCTTTTGTGCGGACCGCGGGGTCCGTTGGGGGCGGCGGCCGAGGCAAGCGAGGCCCGGGAGGCCCAGCTCAGCGCAGCCGGCCGGGTCGTGCCCTGAAGCCGGGGCGCCGCATCCATGTTCGAGTAAGCGGCGGATCTCGGGGTGGGGAGCCGGCAAGGCGGCGGGATCCGGCCGGGGCAGGGGGCTGGAGCGGGTTCCCAGAACTCGTGCATGTTGGAGCGACCCCGATGGGGACCGGGAGCGGGGACACGTGTCTCGGGGTGCGTGGGGGCTTGCAACCCGACGGCAAGGCCCGAGCTTGGGGCGTCACTGCCGGCCTGGGACGCGCACGGGCAGCGGGGCGCTCCCCAGGCCTGGATCGTGCCTCTTGATGAGCCCTAACCCGGCTCCCAGATGAAGGGACCACCTCGAGCCGCCCCACGCCCTTCAAGTCTAGGCAGGCCCCGCAGCCCCTCGGGTTGGTGGTCCTCGTTTGTCGTAGCGGCTGGGAGAAAAATCTTCTTTGAGACTGAGATCTAGGCGGGGTGAGGGTCGTCTGTGTTCCTATCTGAACCCCCATTCCTGTCTGGTTCCCTGTACCCACGGGTTTCCGTTTGTGATTGTCTTGGAAATGCCTGAACTCTGAGTGGTGTGTGTGTGTGTGTGTGTGTGTGTGTGTGTGTGTGTGTGTGTGAACAGCTGGGACAGCTGGGATCCTTTGGGGCAGTGTTTGTGTGGCTCCCTGCGTGTTATCTATCATTTTGTGTGTGATGTGGTGGCGACCCGGTTGAGTGCCTCTGGGGCGCCTGGACCCACCGTGGTCGGACTCATTTTCTTTGTGACGCCATGTGCAAATTAGACGTTTGGAGCTTGTGCCTCATTGTGACTTTGGAGTGTCTTGAGGCGGTTTGGGGGTTCCAGGTGTACAGCGGTCACAGAATTCCACGGCTGGCTGTGCCTGTAATTTACCAAGAATGACACCTGCGCTTTAAAGGGTCCCTGTGAGTTGCCGCTGTGTGAGCCCCCATTGTGATTTTAGTATGTATACATGAAAGGCCGGGGCTCTGCTGCTGTGTGTCTGACATCCACCTTTGAAAGCCTTTTGACTCAGTGGACAAGAGGAGACTGTAAGGTCCACCTGTGATGTTGTTGTGTGTCTGTGGGTGGCTGTAACTTACCTCTGGTTCCATCCACAGGAAGGTTCCTGTGTATCCATTTGTGACACGGTTGTTGCATGCCCCTGGGTGTGAGGGAGATTCTATGAGCCTCTCAGACCCTTTGTGGCTTTGTCTGTGAAGAGAGACAGAGAGACCCCTTGTGGCTTTCTTGGCTGAGGACCCTCCTCCTGGGACCTTGGGTGTAACCTTAACTGCTCTGTAAAGCCAGCCCCAGGCCTCACCTCACTGTGTGCGGCTGTGTTATCCCTGAGCTGCCCGAGGATATGGATGTCAGGGTGCTGTCACTGTGACCGCTGATAATTACATTCCTGGAGAACCGGCCTTTGCCTTGTTTTCTCTGCCTGAGGAACACCCTGAAGTCAGAGGGAGAGTCAGGGTGAGTAGGTTGACCTAATAACTTACCTTCGGGATGTATGTGACTAGGTGACCTGTGAGTAGGCTTGTGGCTTTTGCTGCTGTTCTTGTCTTCAGTGTTTCTCTAAAACTTTCCTGTGGCTTTCTATGTGAAGCTAATTTAACCTGAACTTACTGTGTTTCTCTGAATTTGTAACTAATTCCGGGGCTCTGTGTGACTATAGCATATTTGTGGTGTGTGGGTGTGTGTATGTGTGTATAATGTATAAATTTCCTGGCACTTGTGTACGACTACGACGTACAGTGCTGTGGTTGTTTATGTTTGTGACACTACTGTGCTTTTGACAGACAGACAGGAGAGATTAGCTTATCATAACTGCAGGCAAGTTTGCCTATGACAAGGTATCCCCAGCCAGTTTTCCCTTTCCTGCGCACCTGCGTGTTTTGCCCCCTCTACCCAGAGACAGTTTCTGAGGCCCAGGAAGCCTCAGCATCTTGCACAAGGGAAACCCATTCTCTTCCGAGTCCCCGCCCCATCTCTCGCCACTTTTGACCCCTCCCTTCACTCTGCCAGGACTGGCTGACTGGCGTGGGCCGCCCTAGGGCTCTTCTGCTGGCCATGGAGAACTTCCTCTTGGTCCCATCCAGGAGCAGAAACTGGGGGATGAGCTTAACTTGTCTGTGCCTCCAGCCTACCCAGTAGACCTGCAGCTTCAGAATAGGCCAGGCCAGGGTTAAAGGCCAGAGGTGAGAAGGGGCCACAGAGAGTGGTGGTCACTTTCTCCCTAGAACCAGAACGGTGGCCCAGGGTCTTCAGGCGTGTGTTGTGAGCCCGTGAGTCCTCCTCAGCTCTTCTGGTGGTCTGCTATCCTCAGACCTGCCGGCCTCAGTCCTGGCTCTGAACCTGTTGTCCCGAGTGAGTCTAGCACTGTCTTCTCCCACCCTTTGCCAGCTCTGTTCTTTGTCCTCAGCCCTCGGCCTCAGGGAGCCTTGCCCAGCTAAGCCTTTGCAGTCTGGCTCACTTAAGTAACCCTGGCTGCTCCTAACGATTCGGTCAAAATTCAATGCGTTTCAAATTGTAAGTTGAGGTTTCCGGTGGGGCAGGGCAGAAGAGAGACTTAGAAGTTTCTTTTTTGTTTTGTGGTAGTCCTGGTGATGGAGTTCAGGGCTTTGTACATGCTAGGCAAACACTCTTAACCCTGAGCTGTACCCCACAGCTCCTGCTGGGTAGACAGACTGACTCACACCCCCGGCCTCTCACTGATGACTTCTAGAGAGTATACTGCTGAGCCATGCCCCAGGTCCTTCACCAGTAGGTTCAAGGCCTTTGAACTACACACCCCCAACTCTGGGGTCCTTAAAACTGAATCTTGGTATCAGTCTAAGCTGGTCTCAAACGTGTGATCCTCCTGCCTCAGCCCTGGAGTACTGCATTAACAGGAGTGCATTCCTACCTCCTCTGGCTAGAATCTGTATTCCCTGGTACTGTTGGCAGTGGTGCCCTGTGGGCTGTGCTGAGCTTTATAGCAATGGCAGGTGATTGCCCTGATCTCTGTGGCTTTTTTTCCTGATGTTCTGGCCCCCTGGTTAGTTCAGCCAGTCCCAGCAGCAGAGAGTTCGAATCTGTGTCTCCCACTGCCACCTTCAGGGTAAGCTGTATGTTTAGACCTATATGTTTAGACCACACTAGGAAGGCCTATGACACCAGCTGAGGTCCCTCCAGGGTCAGCATGGCTTCTTGGACAGTTCACTCCATTTCTGCAGCCGTGCGAAGGGAAAGCTGTCGCACATGGCTTCTTTGTCCCCTTGTCTTACACGTCATGTCGCCTCCAGGTAGCCCTAGGAGGTCAGAACACCAGGCGAAAGCAAGGCTGGGGAAGGTGCCCAAGGCACCACACGGAGGCGCTGGCTGATGGCGCTGAGACTGGAAGGAAGCCTTTGAGTTCAAGTGTGGTGGGTCCCAACTCTGAAAAGGAACAAGCAAGCGTGATCGCTTCTCTCCGGTCATGGTGGTGCCTACTCATGGGCACCTGCTAGGCAATGTGGAGAAGGATGGGGATCCAGAGGGGTCAGCATGTCTCTGGCAGATGCTCTGAGAACAGAGCAGCTGAGGGGGTCGGCATAGAGCTTGGAGATGCGTCTGTGCAACCCAGGGCTGCCTCACATCCAGTGGGGGAAGAGCAGAGGGAAGAATGGAGACGGGAGCCAGAGGAGCGGTAGGTAGTTCAGATGATGAAGACCAGAGAAGAGCTGTAGGCTTTCCTGGGGTAAGCAGGGTGGGAGCACCTGATGTCGGTGGGCATAAGCTTTCCTGACCTGTATGTTGGGGCAGACTGAGCTCAGACACCAAAGCACGGTGACCACAGGCACTGGGCTGGCCCAGGGGGACAGGTAATGGCCCAGGCCAATGTTCATGTCCTTTTATTTAGTCACAGAATTTATTAAATGAATTTAGTTTATGAGTCCTGTGACTTCTTTTACAGCCCATCTGAGCAGGGCTAGGGCAGAGTGGGAACTAAGACAACTCCCAGGCTTGTCCCTGGAAGCCCATGGAACCTGTCACCACAGAAAAGTCACATCTGGGTGGCTGCAGCCCCAGCAGGGTATGGGAACCTGTGGGAGGGGCGCACCAAAGTCTTGAAACGTGCATAAGAATTTTCCAGGCCGCAAAATGATCATGTAGCTTGTAAGCTGACTGAGCACCAACTTTTCACTGATTTCTTTTTTTTTTTTAATTATTTATTTATTTATTATGTATACAATATTCTGTCTGTGTGTATGCCTTCAGGCCAGAAGAGGGCACCAGACCCCATTACAGATGGTTGTGAGCCACCATGTGGTTGCTGGGAATTGAACTCAGGACCTTTGGAAGAGCAGGCAGTGCTCTTAACCTCTGAGCCATCTCTCCAGACCCCTCACTGATTTCTTGATATGACTACAAAAGCAATGCCAACCAGACCTTAGCTTTAAAAAAAAATCAGCCAGGCATGGTGGCACAGGCCTGTTATCCCTGCTACTATTCAGGAAGCGGACACAGGACAATCAAAATTCAATCTCAGCCTAGAGTACTGAGTGAGTTCAAAGCCAACCTATACAACTTAATGAGAGGCACTGCCTCAAAATGAAAAGGAAAGGAGGTCTGGGGGCATGACTCTGGTAGAGCCCCTGCCTAGAATGCCCCAGTGATGGGTTGGGGGCGTGGCTCAGTGGTAGAGCCCCTGCCTAGTATTCCCTAATGAGAGGCTGCGGTGTAGCTCAATGGTAGAGCCCCTGCCTAGAATCCCCCCGTGAGAGGCTGGGGGCAGCGGTCTTGACTTAGTGGTAAAATGTCCACTAAGCATACAAAGTTCTAGGCTCGAATCCCAACTCATCAAAAAAAAAGAAGAAAAACATACAAATACACACACACACAAAACCCAAACAATTACAGGGTGAAGAAGAGCAAGGGTAGTGTGAACAGAGGAAGTGACATGTACTAAGGATTATAGACAGGAGAGACATTTGAAGAAACATCCTGGGGGGTGGCGAGATGGCTTAGTGGGCAAAGGTGCTTGCTGCTAAACCCAACCAGCCAGGGGTCCACATGGTAGAAGGGGAGAACCAAATTCTGAAAAACTTCTCTTATACTCCAAAATAGATCTGTGTCACCCGAGTCAGAATCCTTCCCAGAAGCCAGCTGTGCCTCCCTCTGCCGGCACTTTATGCTCGTAGCCTCAGTTTCCACTGGAAAGCTGGACAGTCATGGGGCCAAACAGTGTTTTTGAGCAACGGTGGCAGCACACACCTTTAATCCCAGCTTTCAGGAAGCTGAGACAGATGGATATCTGTGAGTTCGAGGCTAGCCTGGTCTACAGAGTGAGTTCCAGGACTAGCTCCAGAGCTACACAGAGAAACCCTGTCTCAGGGAAAAAAAAAAAGTCAATCATTCACTTGACATAATCCCGATAAGAAATCAACAATGGTGTCCTTTTAAAGTCCCTGCCACTCACCCCCACTGCCTGTATTGCAGTTAGTGTTTGCACAGTTACCAGAATGTTCTGTTTGCTTAACGTCCGCCTCCGGCAGGAGGTAAACTCACCAGAACCAAGCCATATTCCAGGTCCCTTGTCAGTGCTGGTTGCAGCCAGCTTGGGGCAATTCATTCAGCCCCACAGTGTTTATTAAGCATTAATTATGTGCCTTGTCTCCAGTTCAGGTGCCAGGGTTAGAGATAACAACCAAGACTTCCTCCAGTTCACAGTGTAGGGCAGGCAATAAACACACTGAATAAACAAATGAGCAGGGTGAGTGCAGATAGCAGGCGGGCGAAGAGGGAGAGTGGTGCCTCCTAGAAGCCGAGGGACTGCAGAAGAGGTGCGCTAAGAATGAATGAGATGGACTCGATTATACTGAAGCTGTGGGTGGGCTTTTCCAACGTAGGGAACCACAGATGTGAAATCCCTGATGCGGGAATGACCCTGGGAGCTTAAAGAACAAGATGAATGACTGGGACAACCAGGGGGGACATGGGGCCAGGGAAGTGACAGGACCTGGTCACATCAAAGTCAGGGCTTAGAGAACCCTGAGATGACTCAGCTGGTCACCAGCCTCCCAGGCCGGGTTTGAGAAGAGACTGTGGGGCATGGACAGGAGCAGAAACGAAAAAGAAAACTTCTGTGGCAGATGTGTGGAAAGGAATGGAGGCTGGAAGGAAGAGAAGTGGCCATGACAGGAAAAAGGGAAGCAGGTGTTAGAGGTGATGAGACTGGGAACAAATTAAAGATGAGGACAAGGCAAGGGGATACGTTAAGAGAGATGCTACCGGGGCTGGAGAGTGGCTAAGAGCCTGTGTCGCTCTTTCAGAGAACCTGGGTTCAGGTCTCTGCACCCATATGGTGACTCACCACTTCCTGTAACTCCAGTTCCAGGAGATCTGACGCCCTCTTCTGGTCTCCTGGGCACTGCACACCTGTGGTGCACATAAACACACATACACACACTACATGCACAAATACATAAAAATAAATGACACTTTTAAAAAAGAAAGGTACTTAGGTTTGCATTTCAAGTGTCACTGTTTATAAAGGTTTGCTTTGTGAATAAATTAGTAAGATAATGTTCAAAAATTATCAGGTGTTGGGCCAGTGAAATGGCTTTTTCAGGTAAACACATTTGCCATGCAAGCCGGATATCCTGGGTTTAACCCAGAAGCTGTCCTCTGACCTCCACTTGTGGTCACAAAATAGCAGGTGTCATTGGGAGCTCACTGTGCCTGGCTGCATTAAAGAGACTTCACAGTTTGGTTCCTTTACACCCCAAAACAACTAGGTATGACGTCACCATTCCCTGGGTTACAATGAAGCAATAGAGACACAGGAATGTTCAGGGACAGGCTCTAGGGTCAGAGAGACAGGAAGCAGGTGAATGGGTGAGTGGAGAGGCGGGGAGAAGGATGGATAGATTGAGGAATGGATAGGCTGGTAGATGAGTAAGTATAGGGGTGGCAGATGGATGAGTGGCTGCATGGGGTAAAGGTGGGTAGAGGATGCATAAATTAGTGGATGGCTGGTTTGTCAAATGGGTGAGTGGATGGAAGGACTGATAGGTAGATGGCTAGATTGGCGGATGAATGGATGGATAAATATAGTTGGATGGATGGATGGATGGATAGATGGATGGATGGATGGATGGATGGATGGATGGATGGGCAGGCAGAGCCACTAGATAACGGACACACTTTCAAAATCAGGTTCATCTGTGCCCTGGCCTGTTTTCACCCACCCACTCCTCTTCCTCTCTCTTCCTAGCACCACACCCCATTCTGGCCGGAGCTCACCAAGCAGCTCCCCGTCTCTTCGGAAACGGCTGCAGCTCTTGCCCCCAAGCCGACCTCCTCCTGCTCCTGAGCCAGAACCAGGCACCATGGTGGAGAAGGGGTCTGATAGCTCCTCAGAGAAGAGTGGTGTGCCTGGGACCCCCAGCACCCAGAGCCTGGGCAGCCGGAACTTCATCCGTAACAGTAAGGTGAGTGTGAGCTCAGGTGGGTTTGGTAGAGGGCGGCCAGGGCAGAGAACACAAGGGTTCTGTTGTGGAACATTAGCTGAAGATGGGTTGCATTCGTTTATGCTGTCCAGTGGCTTTAATGATGCAAGGATGCGTTGCATTCTTTTGTGTTTATTTGTTTAACTCTGTGAAGCTATGTTTTTTGCCTGCCTAAAACTCTCAATTGGTCTAATAAAAAGCTGAATGGCCAATAGCGAGGCAGGAGAGGGGTAAGCGGGGCTGCCAGGCAGAGAGAATAAATAGTAGGAGAAACAGAAAGAGGGAAGGGGTGAAAAAAGGAGAGGAGGAAGCCAGGAGTCAGACAGACACAGAGACACTAAGTAAGAAGTAAAGAAAGACATGTAGAATAGAAAAAGGTAAAGTCCAGAGGCAAAAGGTAGATGGGATAATTTAAGAAAAGCTGGCTAGAAACAAGCCAAGCTAAGGCTGAGTATTCGTAAGAAAGAATAAGACTCCATGTATTTATTTGGGATCTGGGTGGCGGCCCCCCAAAGAATAAAAGATTTTTTAAAAACCCAACTCCAGGCTCCTCCTGACCCATCTCTTTCTCTTGCAGAAGATGCAGAGCTGGTACAGCGTGAGTATCTGCACATGGGGCTTGATATAGGTATGGGAGGGACAGTCTGCCAGCCGGGAGCTGGAGCCCCAGCCCGGAGCCGTCAGGGAGTGGGTGATACTTAGAGACCCACACCTGAGATGCTTCTGTTTACACACTGGATTGCATGCTGCTATTGTACTCTCTAAGTGGCCTTGGGCGAGTCACTTAACCTTGCTGAGCCTTCCTTTCCCTTCCTTAAGAATTAGCAGCCCAATCTTGCAAGGCCAGAGGGATTTTGGGAATTGAGTAGGATTCACTGATGCCGGTGGTGGTACCTTGCACAGAACCTGGCTCATATATGTCAGTAATATGGCTCCGCGATTTAGAGAACTGGCTGCTCTTGTAGAG
Source organism: Neodon shergylaensis (assembly GCA_025134845.1). NCBI lineage: Eukaryota > Metazoa > Chordata > Mammalia > Rodentia > Cricetidae > Neodon > Neodon shergylaensis. Next base: position 1,106,108 of record JABTXL010006015.1, read on the forward strand.
AACCCAGGTTTGATTCCCAGCACCCGTGTATGGCAGCTCACAACTGTCTGTAACTCCAGTTCGAGGGAAATCAGATGCCCTTTTCTGACCCCCACCTGCACTGGGCACATATACATGTAGGAAAAACATTGATACACATAAATAAATAATTTTTTAAGTCAGTAAATGGCAGGTGACCTTATGGTGACGTGTGTATTAGGAACAAAGAGGTCCCAAGGGCTGAGAAAATGGAGAGGGATTGAAATCTTTTGGGTCCCAAATAGGGGCTTGGAATCTGCACTCAGGTTCCCATGTCCCAAATCTCTTGGCAGATGCTGAGTCCGACGTATAAACAACGCAATGAGGACTTCCGAAAACTGTTCAGCAAGCTCCCTGAGGCAGAGCGCCTCATTGTGGGTGAGTCTACGTGCCCCCAGCCCCAGTCTCTGACCCGGATCTCTGCCTCTGTCCTCCTTCGGGCCTCCCTGCAGGCCTGTGGGTTGCCAGCCACAGCGTGTGTGACTCAGATGTCTGCCCGTCTCTCCCTTGGCTACTCTCAGATTACTCCTGCGCCCTGCAGCGGGAGATCCTCCTCCAGGGCCGCCTCTACCTCTCCGAGAACTGGATATGTTTCTACAGCAACATCTTCCGCTGGGAGACCACAGTGAGTTGAGCCGCAGGTGGATACAGAGGGGCATCCAGGTGGGCGGGGCTTCCGGCTCGTTCTCACGGTCCCGTGCTGTCTTTAGATTTCCATCCAGTTGAAGGAAGTGACCTGTCTGAAGAAGGAAAAGACCGCTAAGCTCATCCCCAATGCCATTCAGATCTGTACGGAGAGTGAGAAGGTGAGTGGTGGACCTGATATGGGGAGCATTAGGGTTACCGCAGGGATCCCCCAGCTCACCCAGATATGCCTGTCAGAGCAGAGCCCCGTTTGTATTGCTCCTGACCTGTTTATTCCCAGCCCTTGCACCCCTGATTTTGACTGGGGTTTCTCCTTCCTATACGATGTCTCCTCACATAGATGTCCAACAACACAGTGATCCTGCAATTTCCCATGAATCCTACAATTCAGATGCCCCCACCTAGCCAAAGCTGGGATTGGAACCCAGGCCTTTACGCCTGCCAGACCAACACTCCACCACTGAACCATCTCTCTAGATCGTCTTTGTTGGCTTTTTCTTTTGAGGGGCAGGGTCTCTCTACATAGCCCTGGCCGTCCTGGAACCTGCTCAGTAGTCAGGCTGGCCTTGAGCTCACAGAGATCCACCTGCCTCTGCCTCCCAAGTGCTGGGATTTAAGACTTGTTTGTTTAAAAATATTTATTTTTATTTTGTGCTTATGGGTGGTGTTTGTCATGCATATGTGTACCACATGCCCGCAGTGCCCATGGAAGCCAAAAGAGGGCATCAGATCTTCTGGGACTAGAGTCAGAGATGGTTGTGAGCTCCCTGGGTGCTGGGAACCCAGCCCAGGACTTTGCAAGAATAGAGAGCACTCTTAACCACGGAACCATCTCTTCACCCCCTAGACCTTGTTTGTTTGCTTGCTTTTGAGATGGCATCTGCTTGTGTTGCTCAGGCTGACCTTAAATTCCAAATCTTGCCTCTGCCTCCCTGGTGCTGGGACAGCAGCACACCTGGCATTTGTCCATTTGGTTGAAAGGTAGCTATGTCATTCTGGGGTCCTAACGGAAACAGGAAGGACCAGGCAAAGACTCTGCAGCAGGTGTCCCTCTGTGTTTTGTTGGCCCAAGACTGGAGGAGTTAGATACCCTTGACAGCAGAGAGGGCTAGGAGAGCACTGGGCTTGGCTCTATGGGCTCTGGGCATGGGGGAGGTGACTCAGTGGGGTGTCGGGAGAGACCGGTAACCCTGCTCCCCCTGGGCTCTCTCTTTGCAGCATTTCTTCACCTCCTTTGGGGCCCGTGACCGCTGCTTCCTCCTCATCTTCCGCCTCTGGCAGAACGCGCTGCTTGAAAAGGTGGGCATGGATGATGCTCAGGGTGGAGGCTGGGGTTCACCAGAGAGGACCCCAAAACCTTGGGAAACTCCCAGTTCTTTTGTGGACACCAAGCCTTGGGCATCTGTGGCTTCTCTCAGGCTCTTGTCGGGGGTAGGCCAAGAGTTCCCACCTCTAGTGTTGAAGCCAAGTACCTGATGAAGCAAGGAATTGGTATAGACTGGGCTATACCTGTTCCCAGGGAAGCCTCCATGTGAGGTTCTACTAGCAGAGAGGGAGGGGCATAGAAAGTGAGCAGCCATCACACCTGTCCACCAAAATTGTCGACACCCCTCAGTCTCCCTTGGCTGTGTGCCTTGTTCTCTCCCGGATACTCATCCCCCAGGGCAGCTCCAAACTGAACATCCTTATAAACAAGATTACCAGAAGTCTCCACTCAGGAGCCTGATGTGGACAGTGCCCCTAAAGAGGACAAAGGCAGAGGAAGCCTAAAATTCAGGTCCTGCAATTCTAGCCTCATCACGAAGCAGCTGTGTGTGGCCTGAGTTGGACCCAGCAGGGACCATGGGTGGGAGCTGGGCTCAGGCGGGGTAGATTAGGCATTGTTGGGAATCTGATCTCTGTGCTATTATATCTCAGCTGGGTGACCTTGAAGGGGCTACTGGGCACAACTTGTCCTGAAGTCCTGATAGTGTTGTACTAATATCTACGTGAGTTAGCACTTACTCAGAGCCTGTAAGAATGCCAGCAGCTGCCATGGCCCTGGCTGTTATCATTAGTCGCTATTATTTCATTGTCATTGTGGCCCAGCCGATCCATGGGCAGCGGGAAGGCCATGACTGTGGAGGATGTAGAGAGAAGAATGGAGACAGGGCAGCCTAGGGGTGAGAGCTTGGGCTCTTCTGGGATCTGGCTGCGTTTCAATCTTCGTGGGTCACTTGCGTGACCTTGAGCACGTGACTTCCCCTTCCCGAGCCTCCAGATCCCTCTCAGTAAAAAATGGGGAGCTTCCCTGGCCAGTGCATCATGGACTTAGGAGGTCTGAGGTGTGGCTTGTAGGTCAGGGCCCAGACTTTGCAGAAACAGATTGACCAGTGATAGATGCAAGATGGCTCTCGGGAGGGTAGCCATGCTGCTCCCTTGTGGAAGCCAAGGGAACTACTGGGACCCGGCCATGGGAACAAGATGCCAACCTTGCATCCCTTGTGTCTAGACACTGAGTCCCCGCGAGCTTTGGCACCTGGTCCATCAGTGCTATGGCTCGGAACTGGGCCTTACCAGTGAAGATGAAGACTATGTCTGCCCCTTACAACTGAATGGTCTTGGGTGAGTTGGAGGTGGAAGGTGGCGCCAAGGGATGCTGGGAGTCTCCGAGGGACCTCCCTGGGTCCCTTGGATCTGCCATAAGATCTGCTGTTGACAGACATGAGTAACATACCTTTTGCTAGATCTCCTAAGTGCTGGGTGGCCAGAGGTTACTGTGCAAAGCCAGGGATGGGGTGGGGGAGGAGAACTCTGTGAACATAGCTTGAGGATCCAGCTGTCTCCCACTTCCTCCATTCCCTTGCAGGACTCCCAAAGAGGTAGGAGATGTGATTGCCCTCAGTGACATCACCCCCTCAGGGGTGGTTGACCGCAGCCAGGAGCCAAGCCCTGTGGGCTCCAGGCGTGGCCGGGTTACCCCGAACCTCTCTCGAGCCAGCAGTGATGCAGACCACGGGGTGAGTAAGTGGGTGCTTATGGGGAGAGATGGAGAGGTTGGGAATGGAGGAGGGAGCATGGAAGATCAATAGAGGGACAGACATTCTGCAGAGGAATGGGGGATGGGTGGAAACAGACAGTATAAGCAGGGGGAAATACAGCAGAGTAGAAGAAAAGGGAGGACACAGAGGGGAGCGAGATAGATGGACAGCAGACGGGTAGGCGGTAAAGCTTGTAGGCCAAGCATCAGCATAAGCCCTCATCACTGGATGGCTCTGAGACCTCTGTCAAACTAGCCAGGAGCCCCCAGGTCGAGGCATCACGTCCCCAGGGTTGGTCACTACAACTCCAGCTGTCTATCAAGCTCACTGACCCGTGGGAATCCTTGGGCTGGAGTCGAGGTGTGAGAAGGCTGGATGGAGCCCTTCTCTGCAGGCCGAGGAGGACAAGGAGGAGCCAACAGCCAGCCAGCTGGATGCCTCCTCCAGCCAGACAGCGACCCCAGTAACAGAACCTCCGAGTACTGAGCCAGCCCCACCAGATGGACCCACATCCCTGGGCCCCTTGGATCTGCTGTCCAGAGAGGAACTATTGACAGACACGAGTAACTCATCTTCATCCACTGGGGAGGAAGGTGAGACCGATGGCCCCAGTTCATTCCCTTCGGTTATACCCAAGTGGGAGTTAGTGAGACGGGAGGCATTGGTAGCCATGCATGTGGACGGGAGGCATTGGTACACAGGGTAAGCCATGCATGTGGCCAGGGATTTCATTCAAATGGTGTGCCCTGAGCCCTGCGCCCTGCATTAAAGGTCATGTGACCAGAAAACATAGGCTGTAAAGTTGGCCACATTCGTTTTCTCTGTACTGAATTTCAAGTAGACTTTACTCTTGTGAGCACGGAGACAGAGCCCTAGGCCTGGCTACACGACAATGTATGGCACAGTAACCATAGCAGAAATCCCAGGCTTGGCTTCAACTGGTTTGACATGACAAATGATTCCAATTGACCAAAGGGTCTGTGTCCATGGGTACCATTGTGGTGACTTTTGTTGTGCCCACCTTGAGCCACTCGTATGAGGTTAGGAAGGGTTGAGTACTCTTCCAGGTTCTGAAGTATCTCTTGTTCAGGAAGATGAGTTGCCCTTCCACACTGGGAGGCCCAGGAGTGAGGAGGAACAGTTGGCCCCAGTAACAGAACCTCCGAGTACTGAGCCAGCCCCACCAGATAGATCCACATCCCTGGGCCCCTTGTATCTGCTGTCCAGAGAGGGTATATCCATGTGACGAGGCCCCTTTTGTCTCCCAGGTGACCTGGCCGCCCTGCTTCCTGACCTCTCTGGCCGCCTCCTCATCAACTCCGTCTTCCACATGGGTGCTGAGCGGCTGCAGCAGATGCTCTTCTCCGACTCGTCCTTCCTGCAGGGTTTCCTGCAGCAGTGCAAGTTCACAGGTCAGGGGCGAGGAAACGGAGGCTTCCTTGGGTAGCATCTGCAGGAGCAGACCGCGTGTGCCTTGTGTTGTTTGAGTGGCCTTCGAGAGGCTTTCCAGCCTCTCCATGCCTCAGTTTCTTCCGCACATTGGGTGTGCTTGTAGTACCTGCGCCACCGTGAGAAGTCAACAAGTCGCCGCAAGGAAAGGCTCTCCAGCAGTAGCCACACTAAATCTAACCAGTGCAAGTAGTGGTCGGGCATGTGGTGTCCGCTCTCTCAGACTCCTAGAGGACTGGGGAGCTGTGGGACGTCTGAGGTGGATAGCATGTTTAGGCTTAGTTTTAATCAGCTCTTATTCCTGGGTAGAACCCTGAGCAGGCAGAGGTAGGTACAACCAGACACAGTCCTCGTGAGACTGGAAGACAGTAGAGCTGGGTTGGGGAGATGACTCAGTCCTTAACGTGCTTTCTGTGCAAGCATGAGGACCCAAGTTTGATACCCAGAACCCACATGAAAAACCAGGTATTGGGCCAGCAAGATGGCTCAGTGCTTGCCCAAAACTCTCATGGTGGAAGGAGAGAACCAAATGCTCAAGTTGTCCTCTGACACATAGGTGCCCTGGTACACATGCTCGCCCCATAAATAAAGAAACGTAGTAAAAAAAATGTCTTAAAAGGGCTAGAGAGATGACTCAGAGGTCCACAGCATGTACTACTTTACAGAGGACCCAAGTTCAATTCACAGTACCCCTGCGGGTCTTCTCACAGAGGCCTATAACTCCAGCTCCAGTAGGATCCAATATCTAGGCACTGAACTCACATGGACATGGACGGACACACACACACACAACAACAGCAGCAAACACCACAAATAAACTAGCTCTAGAAGTCGGGCACTGTGGTACATGCTTCCGGCCCCGTCACTAGTGGGCTTGATCCCTGGATGGCTAACCTGTCTCAGTTGGTGAACATTGGACCATTGACAGACCCCGTCTCGGGAAAACAAGGTGGGTGTGCCCGGAGAGAAATGACACTCAAGGTTGTGCTCTGGCTCCCTTGTGTACACACACACGTGTAAAGCTGCACTTATGCACACGCACAGACATGGACACACATGCAGATACGTGTCATGTTCTCCCCCTCCGCCCAGACAACAGAGGTAACATGTTAGGGAAACCAAGGCCTGGGACTGCACTGGGAGCATGAAGGATGGTGGAACAGGGACCCAATTGGAAGAATTTGGGAGAGGAACTAAGTTCAGTGTAGGCCTTGGTAGGTGTGAAGGTTCAGGAGACCTCCAGAACATGGTGTCCCTGAGGTTGAGGTTTTCTCATTTGGTGCTTTGGAGAAACCACACATGGCACAGAAAGGAACTGAGGGTCCAGCAGTGGATGTGGCAGTTCCAGAAGGGTCAGAACACTGGGCCGGAAGTGCCCCAGCTGTCACTATCACTAGTTTAAACCTTTCAGTTTCTAAACTCAAAGTGACACGGGTTGGGTGGTGCAGTTGGGGACAGACCCCCCAGAGAATGGAAAACCTCTGGCAAGTCTTCATCTGCTATAGCCTGGTAGTCAAGAAAAGAAAACACCGTCCTTACTCTCCTCCTTCCTCCCCTAGATGTGACCTTGAGCCCCTGGAGCAGCGACAGCAAGTGCCACCAGCGTAGAGTCCTGACCTACACTATCCCCATCAGCAACCCGCTGGGCCCCAAGAGCGCCTCTGTGGTGGAGACGCAGGTGGGCCGGGTGAGGTGGCCAGCTGGGTGGGGTGGATGTGGGAGGCAGGCCTGACCTCCCTCCTGCCCCTGCTCCCCACAGACGCTGTTCCGGCGTGGCCCGCAGGCGGGCGGGTGCGTGGTGGACTCCGAGGTGCTCACCCAGGGCATCCCTTACCAGGACTACTTCTACACTGCCCACCGCTACTGCATCCTGGGTCTGGCCCGGAACAAGGCCCGGCTTCGGTGAGCCCAAGTGTGCCTTATCCGTGCTCCATCTCAGGGCTGCCTCCCACCCTGGCGGAGGTCAGAAGGGAACCCCGGGAACCCCAGAGGTCATTGGAGTACTGAGAAGTGTATATAAGTGAAGGGAATAGTTGATGTGCTCAGTCGCTTATTGAACATCTATTCTAGACCTGAGGGACAAAAATCCTCCTGTTAGGGACCCCAGACTCTACTGGAGAAATTCCAGTGAATGAAGTATTGCAGAAAGATCTTCAGTTCACCTCCTCACAGGAGGCTGGAGTGAGGGGCAGGGGACAGTTTCCTGACTCTGATGACCTGGGAGGGCCTCTGGGAAAATAGTTCACAATAATGGGGTGGGGGCTTTCCATTTGGAATGACCGGTACAAAGGCCCTAAGGTAGAAGCTTGGGAGTAGCTGGAGTAGGGAAGTAGGAGGGGAGAGCCAAAGTTCATGATAGTTCATGAAGCTTTGCAAGGTTTCATGGTGGGCTTGACCATCAGCTAATGCACCCAGGGCAGGGCTCTGAACCCAGAGGACACTGAGTTGAGTCCACACACAGGCTCCTTCTGGCTCCAGATTGGGGCAGGGAGACCAAAAAGAGGCCTCCTACTCTGTTGTGTGTCTGTAGAGATAAGGGCCAGGGCTAGTTAGGAGTAGCGTGAAGGACAGTAGGGGGATTCTGAATAGGTTGTGTAGGTGGACAGCAGGGCCTGTAATCTCAACACTGAGAAGGCTGGCACCAGAGATTGCCAAGATCAAGGCCGCAGAGTGAGTTCAAGGCTGTCCTGGGCTGGGGGCGTGGCTCAGCCGTTGAGCTCCTGTTTAGCGGTAGGAGGCTCAGTCCCCAGAACACCCCAAAACTGAAGACTATGATTTAGGTTTAAGTGTGAATGGAAAAAGCTGAAGAGGCTGAGGTCTAAGTCTGAGGTGTTTAGCCTGAGCCATGGGAGGGGCTGTTTGTCAGTGACAGAGCCCTTCCTCTAAATCAGAAGTTTAGGGCACACACACACACATTGCCCTCCCCAAGACCTGACCTAGGTTCTCCTCTTGTCCCCGTCCTAGTGTGTCCTCAGAGATCCGCTACCGAAAGCAGCCGTGGAGTCTTGTGAAGTCTCTCATTGAGAAGAACTCGTGGAGTGGCATTGAGGATTACTTCCACCATCTGGGTAGGGGACTGAAGGCTGGTGGGGCGTGGGCTGTGGCTCAGCCGGGTACAGACATCCTGAGCCAGCTCTTGTCCCTCAGAGCGAGAACTCGCCAAGGCAGAGAAGCTGTCCCTGGAGGAAGGAGGGAAGGATGCTCGCGGACTACTGTCAGGCCTGAGGAGGCGGAAGCGGCCCCTGAGCTGGAGGGGGCACGGAGATGGGCCTCAGCACCCGGACCCAGACCCCTGCACCCGGACCAGCATGCACACCTCAGGTGCGTTGCCTTGAGGCGGGCAGCTGGAGGAGGTGGTCCCTGAGGTGTGCCTGGCTCACCCCAAACTGCTGTTTCACAGGTTCCCTCAGCTCTCGCTTCTCGGAACCACCCCTAGATCAGGGCCCCGGGGCAAGCATCCCCAGCGCCTTGGTTCTCATCAGCATCGTGTAAGTGAGGGGCGTGTGTGGATCTGCAGCCTGGCTGTATGATGGGGACCCAGTGCTTGGCCTCTCCGGGCCTCTACTTTTGTTGGGGTGTGGGCTCAACTCAGAAGGATTACATGGGATGGTGTTTGGGATGTGGCCAGCAGGGTCCCCATGGGCTGCTTGATTTATCTTGGAGAAGTCTTTCTTGTGGGACAACAGCCACCCTGGAGATCCTGGGAGAGGAAAGGGGAGACAATTTTAGAAGAAGAGACAGAATATGTGGAGTTAGCCACTCAAAAGAAGTCAGGTCATGAATACATTGCCTGGTTTTCCTGTACCCAGTCCTGAGCTGGGTGAGGACCCAGAAACCCATGGGAGTGGTGGAGAAGTTGGAGAGCTGTCGTCAGACCAGAAGGAAGGAGTGAGCTGATACGGGAGGTCCACTGCAGCAAAAGATGGGAAGACATCAGATTCAGAGTAGCTGAGGATGGCTGAGCTGCGACTCGGTGGGGCTTGGGCAGGGACACCAGGCGTTTAAAGGACAGCAGGTATGGGAGGGCAGGACACTGAGGAGAAGCAAGAAAGATCTCCCCAGCTTCAAGCTGACCCAGGTCGCACGCTCAGCCTCTGGAGGCCCCAGTTTCCTCAGGTCACCCAGGAGGAACCCTGTGGGCTGCCGGGCTCAGAGCTAGCTAGCTACCCTAGGTGGAGGAGGGCTAGGTGCCCTGGTCAGTTCTCACATCTCTGTCTTCCCCTCGCTGCCTCTGCAGGATCTGTGTGAGGTAGGGCCCTGAATTCTCCCCCTGCTATCCACCCCACCCCCCTATCGCAGTTCATCCCCCTGCAGCATTCTCTTCCTGTTCAATGTCCCTGGCTCCTCCAGGGAGAATGGTTTAGTGTGGCGGGCAAGCATGTAGGCATGACATAGGTCAGGGTGTGAACCCTGTGTTTTCTACTTATGGGCTGTGTGACCCTAGGCCTATCAGTCGCCCCTCTGAGCCTCTTTCCTTCTCTGAAAAGGGTGGGTAATCATGGTACCCTTTAAGGTATGGCTATGCTGGTGTGTTGGGGGCAGGGCAGAGCTCCAAGCCAGACTAGAGGGAGCCTCCCAATCCCAGGATCCCTGATCTCTGGCTCTGTCTGCAGCCTCATCATCCTCATCGCCCTCAATGCCCTCCTCTTTTACCGTCTCTGGGCTCTGGAGAGAACAGCCCACACCTTTGAGTCCTGGCACAGCCTGGCACTGGCCAAGGGGTAGGTGGAGAGCCTGAGGATAAGGTGGGGGGCCGAGCTCACGCTGATGGGAGCATCCAGGACCGTTCATTCGGATTCTGCATCTCCGCAGCAAATTCCCCCAGACTGCCACGGAGTGGGCCGAGATCTTGGCTCTGCAGAAGCACTTCCACAGTGTTGAGGTCCACAAGTGGAGGCAGATCCTCAGAGCATCCGTGGAGCTCCTGGATGAGGTGCGAGGTGGTCACGTGGGGCGGTGGGGCCTTGGGTCAAGATGGCGCCCCTCTGGGGCTTTTGTTTCCCTTTTCATAAAACAAGGGAGGAAAAAAAGTCCTGATGCAGACCTCTTAGCTTGCTAGGGAGGTACATGGAGCAGAAGAAAAAAAAACTATCATATCTTGAAAAGATGTCCTTCAGGCTTGGCTGGGTCCAACCACGTGGCTGTAGTAGGAATCCCATCTTTCTGTTCTGCTGGTGGCAGGCTGGGTGTGGGGGACATGCAGAGGACAGCACTCTCTGTTATTAGCTGCTGGGGACACATGTGCATCCTTCCCTAAGCCAGGGAGGACTGGGCTGGGTCCTCTGCCTGCCTTGGGCTTAGGTCTGCTTATAGGGGAGTGACTCTCCCAAGGGCATTTGGGTCCCATCTCCAAAATGGGGTTGACGAAGCCACCCTGTGTAGTTCAGGGGACAGCCAAGGTCAGACTCTGTTGTGTGACTTGATGTAAGTGACTGTCATTTGAGCCTTGTCTGCGTCTTCTGAACGTCAGAGAGTAAGGCCATCCTTGATGAGCTGGGAATGCACAGGCGTTTGGAGTAGTACCAAGCACACTATAAACGCTGCATGGACTTGCTATTGGTGAGCCTCGCCCAGGCATCAGCAGGTGCTCAGTGAATATACTGTCACCATATAGTGATGCCTTTAGGCCCAAGAAAACTTTATAGGGGGAAGATAAAAAAAATGAGAAGACTGGCTGTGGTCACTGAGGGCTTCAGGGCTGAACTGAAGGGATTGATAGAAATACTATTTAGTGGGGCTGGAGGCATAGCTGCTCAGTGGTAGAGTCCCCCAGTGAGGGGCTGGGGTGTGGCTCAGTGGTAGAGCCCCTGCCTAGAATCCCCCAGTGAGGGCCTGGGGTGTGGCTCAGTGGCAGGGCACTTGGCTAGCATGCATAGCACATGGGTTATATCCTTAGTATGGGGTGGGGTAGAGCAGAAACCCAAAATAAAACAAAAATATTCTATCCACTAGCACACGTTAAAAACAAAACTCGCAATTTTTAGGGACACTGTTGCACCCCAAAACCAAGCTCCCAGAGAGATGCTTTAGTGTAAAGGGAATGCAAGACAGGGTAGGGAGGGAAATGAGAGTGGGGTGCCTCACTCACGGAAAGCCAGCAGGACTCCCCAGTCCTGAGTTCAAGCTTGATTACTTTCCCTAAATTCCCAAGGGTACCGAGACCAAGTCGCTGTCACACCTTAATGAGATTAAGAGCCCTTAGCATAGCTGGGCTGTCCTGCCACTAACCTAAAGTGACCTGTCCTCTAGCAAGCCTTGCAGCAGGAAGTTACTCTCTGTGACCAGTGATTGTGGCAGATGCAAGGTGAACTGGTTGATTTTTCTCCCCCCACCGTGGCAACACTTAGCAGCTGAGGGAAGGCTAATTTTGTCCCATGGCTTATAGATGTGGTCTGTCACAGTGTCTGGGGAGGCTCCGGCCATGTTGTTAGTGGCTTGGTTCTTGCTCAGGTTATATTGGGATTAGAAAGTAAAGGTAGAGACCGGAAGAAAGGCCAGACTGTAATCCACAAGGCCCCTCCCTAGTGGCCTAGGTCCACCAGCTAGCCTCCAGACTGCTGAGGATTAGTGTTCAGGGACTTGAGCCCAGGGCGGGGGACATTTCACAGTCAAACCATAAGAGGAGGAAATGTTTATTAGGCTCAAGATGTGCTGTCAATCATAGTGGGTGCCCTGGGAGCATGAGAAGCACAGACCAGGAAGTGGAATTAGGGGACGGGTTTGCCTGTCCAAGACCTCCCCTAAGTAACCAGTTAGGCCCTACTGCTGAAGGCGCCACAGCCTTCTGCAACAGCGCCATCTGGTGGAGACCCTTCAGCACACCAGCCTGTGGGTGCCGGTTCAGACATAACTAGTAAGATCTTGTCCCCCTTTTGTAAGCGGACAAGATGTAGGGGTGTGGCATCCTTTGGTTCAAGATTAGGACTTGGTCAAAATCACCTGGAGGACTTACTGTGGGTCAGACTCTAGCACCCTTAAATCTCTGATGGGATCCTATAAAGCTGGGACGTTAATCACTCATTCCTCGGGCAAGAAAGTAGTCCTACAGCAGTGAAGAGATTCATCCACTGTTAGGAATAGCGGAGTCAGGATTTGAACCCAGGCCACCTGGGTCCCAGGATTTCACTTTGAGGAGTTATCGGGCGGAGGGGCGGTGGGGCGGCGGGACTGTGCAAAACAGCATAGATCGTACGCTCATCCCACCTCCTCCACCTCTTCGGCAGATGAAGTTCTCCTTGGAGAAGTTACATCAAGGCATCACCCTCCCGGATCCTCCACTGGACACTCAGCCACAGCCTGATGACAGCTTCCCCTGACGACTCCTGATCAAAAAGCAGTTACCCCCCTCCCCAAGTGGACAGAAGGACGTACGGAACCCTGGCAGCCACTGCTGGCACGGTGTGAACACCGCCGGGAGGTTCCCGCCTGCCCCTCCCAGTGGCCCCGCCAAGAGTCACACAGACCTGGGGACCATAGAACCAAGATGCACTTTAGATCTGTGTGCGCGTGCGCGCGCATGCGCGAGTCCAGCTGCCACTGCCTGCTCAGCCAGGGAGCTGGCCCGGCCTTTGGCAAGCTCTTTCCCCCCAACTAACTTATTTTGCCCAGCTGGGGTTGTGGGGGGGCACCTTTTGGGGTGCACGAAACCCTCATCTCTGGGTTTAATGTATTATATTTATTTGGGGATAGCAGCCTCAATAAAAGGTTGGAAACGGCTATGGCTGTCTGTGCCGGTGAAACAGACGTCCTATTCGCTGTCCATGGTACAGGTCCTGGAGTCCTGGCCCTGTCATCTGATGTCAGATCTGCCTTACTCAAGAGCAAAGCAGCTGCCCAGGTGGCCTACATATTAGCAGACATTTGGTGGGGGTTGGAGGGCACATCAACATGGAGGACTAAAGTTGAGATCTGCCATCAAGGAGATTTGAAGTCAATACGTGTGGCCTTTTGGGGATTGGGGATTGAACCTACAGCCCCTGCATTTGCTAGGCAAGCACTCTACCACAGAACTCTGTCCCCAGCCTTTTCCCGTTCTTTTTTTTTTTAATTTTATCTTCATTTATTTTGAAATGGGGTTCCACTATGAAGTCTTGGCTGTCCTTGAACTTGCTATATAGACCAGGCAGGCCTTGAATTCACAGAGATCTGCCTGTCTCTACCTCTCCGGGGCTAGGATTAAAGGGGTGACCACCTCTAATCAGACTTAATACTTAGATCTCTAGTTTCTTTTCTCCTGTGAGATAGGGTCTCACTAAATCTCCTGCTGGCCTTGAACTCACCCGGGAAAGCCCTTGTAGGACCTAGAACGTGTGTTCCCACCTCAGTCCCCCGAGGAGCTGGGATGCCAGGCCTGCACCACCAGCCTCAGAATATGCCTCCTAAGGGGACTTGGCAGAATAAGCCAAAACTCATTCCATTTACCACAGAAGAATTGGAAGGAAAGATGAAACTCGTGTCGCGAGCATTAAGTGGGGACCTGGCTTTGCTATTCCTTTCATCCTATGAGGCAGATTCTAGGCACCCCCCCCTTATGACATCTCCACATGTTAATTTTTTAGATTTATCGTTTGTTTTCTGTATGAATGAGTGTCTTGCCTGTCTGTATGGATGTGCACTGTGTCCTCAGATCACAACAGGGCACCGAATCCCCTAGAACTCTGGGTGGTTGTGAGCCATCATGTGGGTGCCGGGAACTGAACCTGGGTCCTCTGCAAGAGCAACAAATGCTCTTAAGCGCTGAGCCACCTTTCCAGTTCGAGATCTTCAAGTTTATACACAAGTTACTGTCCCTCCTAAAACCAACCACCTCCCCAGCAGCCATCATGGTGCAGGTCGAACCCAGCTATGCCCTCCAAACCCTGGGCTGAAGCCAAAGGGAAGGAAGAGTCTGTCAGTCTGGCAGGACTTTTGGAAGGTCACATGCCAAGTTGTGGGGTGGAAGGATTGGATGGAAGCAGTAACAAGCAAAGGGCAAAGCCTCGCGCATACGAGCGCGCACACACACGCACACACATATACACTCGCACACACACACGCACACACACACGCACGCACACACACATGCACACACACACATACACTCGCACACGCACACACACACGCACGCACACACACACACGCCTCCGCTGCAGTGTGCCATCTGCTTGTTCACCATGCCGAGGCTCTCTTCTCACACCTGCAAACTGGGCGGAAGGACAACTCCTTGAAGTAAGAATTAAGTTCATTAGAGTAAAAGGCTGCTTTGCCTCCACCAGAGAGCCTCCTTGGACACCAGTCTTGTAGGGCTGTAAGGATGTGTCTCCGGTCCACCGTTAGGGCCTGAACTCCCTGAGCCGCCTCCTCCCAGCCCCCACCGGGGCCACTGGAACTGTGAAAGGGTTATTTTTTGCACAAGGAATTTCACGGCTCAGGAGGTGCTGGCTCAAAAGCCCAGACCACAAAGGTGTCTGTTGTCCCTGGCTATTGGCCACAATGTCCTGGACCTGCTCCACACTGTGGCTTCTCCAGGACCTTATTCCAAGCAGAACTGGTAGCTAGGATGGGGCCAGCCACCCCTTATTAAGAGTCTCCCACTTTGGTCCTGGTGACCTAGAACCCTATAATGGGCCAAGAAGAGGTCAAGGTGCTGGGGACCTGTTGGGACACAGGACAGTATTCTCACCCTGGGGAAGGTGCAGGCAGCAGACAGACCAATCGTGTAAAAGAATACAAGCATGGTGTGGTGGTGCACACTGAAACAGGAGGACCACCAGCTAGAAGCTAGCCTGGGCTACACAGTGAGAGCCTGTCTCTAAAAAAACAAAAGGGCCTGGAGAGATATGGCTTAGCAGTTAAGGGTACTGGCCTCCAGGCCTAATGACCTAAGTTCAACCCATAAGACCCATATAGTGAAGATGTCGTCCAAGTTGTCCTCTGACCTTCATATGTATGCCTTGATATGGATGTGTGGTCTCAAACGCACAGAGTAAATACAATATAATAAACACTGAAACAATCCCTTGTTGTTACCTAACCAACAACTAATTATTCCGACAAAGTAAATAAGAACCAAGATGGCCCAGTAAGTATGGAGAGAGGCAGATGATTCAAAATGCGCACAAAAATACGGTGAAGGTGACATTGGAGCCCTGGGTTTTAGAACAGAGAGTCAGTCCTTCCATCACCTGGGGACAGTGGGCGGGGATGGGGTGAGGGGTGTCCAGGCAGGAAGTAGGGCAAAGGCCCTGAAGCAGTGATGAGTTGGTGTGCAGGGGGTGGGGAGAATCGGTGGACGGTAGAGTGGGAAGATGACGTCAGAGTCGCGGGGCGCGCAAGGGGGGGAGGGTGAAGATCGCGGGAATGGCTCTTTTGAAACCTGGCACCTCCTACCCCAGAGTGGTGGGATGTCAAGGTACCCTTTTGGCTTGTATATGGTTTGGAGGTTTCTATACAGCCCTAGCCTGACTCCTTCACCCTTTCGAGCCCTCTTAGGTTCTGCCTCAGTGACTTCCAGTCCGAGGGATCTCAGATATCAAAAGTAGATCCCTCGGATGTCCCAGCCCCATCTCCTCGTGAACTCGATAAGGTTGACCTCCATAATTAGGAAAACAGAAACTGGTCCCTCGAACTGTCCTCCAAGTCCTCTTGGGTGTCTGGAGATGACCTTTCTAGGAAGAAGAAGAGGAAAGGGTCCCTCCATCCCAAAGAGTCCTGCGAAGTCGGAGTGACCCAGGCCACTCCTCGGGTGCGCAGAAGCCCGGGAGCCACCAGAGAGGCCGGTGCCCCGGCGTCTCCCGAGCCGCTGCGGCAAAGGCTAGGCGGCCGCGCCCTCCCCCCGCGGTGATTCATCCCGCCCCCTCCCGTTCCCTCCTCCCTCTTTTGGCTCCCTCCTCCCTCCCGGGCCGACGCTGCAGTGCGCAGGAGCCCTTGGTCCGCGCCCCAGCGCCGGGAGCCCGACAGCGAGCTCCCAAGCTGCGTCCGGAGCCAGGCAGGGGTCGCCGCAGCCTGGATGCGCCCTGTGGCGCGAGCGCACGCAGCATCCCGAGCCTCCCGCCGCGCGGCGGGGATGCCCGCTCTCCCGGCCCCGGGGCTGGGCCCCCGGCGGTAACCGGAGCGGGGGGGCGCGCCCCCCCAGCCGCAGCTGCCGCGCCCGCGCCTGGCGCCCGGGCCAGTCGCCTCCGGGCCCCATCGCCTGTCGCCGCGCTCTGCGCACCCGCTGCCCTGCGCGGCCATGGGGACGCTGCTGGCCCTAGTGGTGGGCGCGGCGCTGGGTGAGTGTTGCTGGGGGACACGCGCCATTGGCGTTCGGGACGCCCCCCGCCCGCGTGGCTCACGCTCGCCAAGTCCCTGCCTGGGAAGTTGTGCGCGGTGCGAGGTCACTGGGGTCGCGGGACCCCAGACGACACGGGAAGAAGATCCTGGAGATACAGGAGATTCTCGGGGGTGGGGGGAGCACTTGGCACGGAGATTGGTCTGCGGGCGCCGGGCCGGGGGCGAAGAGACGCGGAGTCAGCTGCTTGCAGAGCCCCGCAGGCTGCAATGTGACACCCACAGCCGCGTGAGGGGTGGGGGGAAGGCGTCGCCTGGGGACTGGGGCCCGGAGAGACAAACCCGGAGGGATGGATACCGAGGGAAGACATCAAGCATGCCCTGGGAGTGGGAATAAATCAAGAGACTGAGGCGGACGACAGGGACATTGGAGCGAGAGAGTTGCGAGCCGGAGCCAGGGACAGAGAAACTTGAGAAACGTGGAAAGATCTGGAGAGACCGAGAGGGGATGGAGAATGCCAGCCAGATGGGAGTTTAAAAAACAATAACAGTAATAGTAATGGTGAGACATACAAGGATGGGAAGACAGAGCGAGGGACACAGCGGTGCTAGGACCTCAGACACCCCTAGGAGGAATAAATATAGGGGACACTGAGGCAACAGGGAAGGTGAACCAGAAGCCCTGAACACTAAGAGATCAGGAGGCTGGGGGACAAAGAAGGGACCCAGAGCTCCAATAGGAGACAGGACTTCGTCAGCTAGTGAGTGGTGGAGGCAAGAGGTGACAGGTAAGAGGGTGAAGGAGGGACCGGAGGCTGAGCAAAGACCCCGAGGCAGGAAAGAACTTTTAACTTAGGGTGAATATCTTGAAGTGAGAGAGTCTGTGAAAAAGGGGACAGAGCAGGGTGGTGAAGTTGGGGAGGGGGTGGGTTACAGAGAGGCTAGAGGGAGGAGAAGTGGGGCTGGAGTGAGCCCCACTCAGCCAACCTTCCCATCTCTCAAGCCGTGACTGGTTCTGCAGACCAGTTTGGTGGGATTGACATGGACCGCTAGAACCCCTGCCTAGAAGGCTGTTGGCCTTTTGAGGGCCAGGGTGCTTCAGTGGAGTTACTCACCCCAAGGATATCCTCCACAGTGCATATTCTACCTAGCGACTACCTAATAGGCAGGGGAAGGGAAGAGTGGGTAGGGGGGTGGGAAACTGAGGCTCCCAGAAGATGGGGGGCTTGTCAAGGTCACACAGCGAGTGAGAATTAGGGATAGGTTTGGCATCCACTCTGTGCAGAAATGGTGAAAAGGAAACAGATGGCTTTTGTGGGGCAGCAAGCCCGGTGCTGCCTAGAGTGGCAGGTGCCTCGCTGAGTTGAGCCCACTGTGTCCGCAGTGTCCTCAGCTTGGGGGGGTTGCGTGGAGGTGGACTCCGAGACAGAGGCTGTCTACGGGATGACCTTCAAAATCCTGTGCATCTCCTGTAAGCGTCGCAGCGAGACCAGCGCCGAGACTTTCACAGAGTGGACCTTCCGCCAGAAGGGGACAGAGGAATTTGTCAAGGTTTGTGTGGGTGCCTGGGCTGGGTTGGCATCCAGAGGATGGAGCCAGCTGTGCTAGATCTTAAGGCTGCTTGCTTGCTTTTCGATGTTGCTTTTAGTGCTGTGGAGACAGGGTGTCGCTAAATAGCTCAGTCTGGGCTCTAACTCTTGGCAATCCTCCTGCCTCAGTTTCTCAAGTACTGGGATTACAGGCAGGCATTTGGCTGGTGTGAGTGCTTTGCTAATGATGAAGATGTGGATATGATGAATGACCTGGGTTTAAATCCCCACTCACCACAGACTACTGATCACCTTAGGCAAGTCACTGCGCATGGGTCCTGTAACTGTGAGGGGTCGTGGTCTCTGCCCCATATTTTTTTAAATTACATTTATTGTATGTGTGTATGTATGTACATGCCATAGCATGTGTGTGGAGGTCAGGAGTCCATTTTCTCATTCTACCACATGGGTCCTAAGGGTCGAACTCAGGCTATCAGTGTGGTGGCAAGTACCTTAACCTGCTAAACCATCTCACTGGCTTCAGCCCCTTAGGTCTGCATGAGGGTTGAATGAGTTGATGCAGCTGGCATATGGTGGGTAGTGAAAACCTGTCACTGGCACCAGCAAAAATGTCTTGGGCAGCAATAGAGCAACATCAAAAAGCAAAGTTTTCTCTGTATGTATTCTGAAATGTGTGTGTGGTAGGACAGGGAGCCTGTGTCCGAGGGCGACCAGTGTCTGGGAAAGAAGTGTGGAGAAGGGGAATGCAGAAGCCAGGCGGAGCTTCAGACTGTGGGATTGTGTGTGTGTGTGTCTCGGGGCTAGGACAGTCGGGGGCTGCCATGGTCCCAGCTGAGATCTCAACCTCCTTGACCCCTCACTGCCCAAGTCAAGATGCCTGAGCTTGGGCTGGGGACATAACTCAGTGAGAAAGCACTTGCCTGAAACCCACCAGTAAGGAAGTGAGGGTGGGGTTTGGCAATAGAATCCTTGCCAGAAATTAAACAATGAGGGGCTGGGGTGTGGCTCAGTGGTAGAGCCCCTGCCTAGAATACCCCAGTGAGGAGCTAGGGTGTGACTCAATGGTAGAGCCCCTCACTAGCATATGCAAAGGTTACAATGCCAGAACCACAGAAAGAACAAAACAAAAGATGCTGCTACCATATATACATCATCTGTCCTTGGAAGGGTCAGGATGGGGGACAGTATGGCGGCCACACTTGTGGAAGACAGACCCAGTGACTTACATACCCCACTCATCACTAATCACCCCAAGATCCTACGCTATGAGAACGAGGTGCTGCAGCTGGAGGAAGATGAGCGCTTTGAGGGCCGCGTGGTGTGGAACGGGAGCCGGGGCACCAAGGACCTGCAGGACCTGTCCATCTTCATCACCAATGTCACCTACAACCACTCTGGCGACTACGAGTGCCACGTCTACCGTCTCCTCTTCTTTGATAATTACGAGCACAACACCAGCGTCGTCAAGAAGATCCACCTGGAGGTTGTGGACAAGGGTGAGTCAAGTCTTGTCACCCTCCGGCAAGCCAGATGGAGGGACAGATGGAAAGAAGGGGACAGGCTAGTGCCACACAGAGACCAGCCAACAGCCTGCAGCCACGGGGGAAGGACACCCCTTTCTGATTCTACAGGCTTCAGCCCACGGGAGGTCAGAGTAGGTCTTTCCCCCATAAATCGTGTGCACTAAGTTGTACTCAAGCTGTGTGACCTCGGACAGGTGTCTTCTTTTCTCTGAGCCCCAGGATTGTCCCCAGGGACCGGAGAGAATATCATATATGGCTTGGAGTGTCTCTTAGGTGAGGGCACACAGTAATGAGCTGGGGCCTTACTGGGGACCACAGAGGCCTGGGGTGTTTCTGAGTGGAGCCAGCATTTTGCTTTTAGTGTCTTTGGACTGCTTTCTCAGACCATAGTTTTTAGTTTTGAGGTAGGGTTTTGCCCAGCCTACTCGCCAACTCCCTTCTGTTTGTTTGTTTGTTTGTTTGTTTTTCAAGGCAGGGTTTCTCTGTGTAGCCCTGGCTGTCCTGGAACTCCTTCTGTAAACCAGGCTGGCCTCGAACTCACAGAGATCCAACTGTCTCTGCCTTCTGAGTGCTGGGACTAAAGGCGTGTGCCACCACTCGGAGACAGAGCTTCTTCTGATCAGTATCAGTCGGAATTTTCCAGAGTTCCTGTTTCCTCTTGTCTTAGAAAGTCAGGGAGCTATTCCAAGCCTGGAGGCAGTGAAGGACTCTGGGAAGTGAATCCCTGGGGGCCAGTAGCACTTCCCATCCTCCCGATCTGGTCCCTTGACATTCCGACTCCTTTAAATTAAAAAGTCTCTGTTGGACCCTCCCACCAGCATCTGAGGGAGGGGCTTCACCACCCCGAATTGTTGACACAAAGGTCCAGGCTCTGGGAGGTGAGATCCTGCAACCAAGTCACCTGACTGGGTCATGGATCTGAATCCAGCCTTGCTTGGGTTAACAACCCCCAGCCCCGGGCGGTTTCTCGGTTTCTCGCGTACATCCGTGTTCCCTCAGCCTGAATCTGCAGGATCCTTGTTATAATTAGCTTTTTTTTATGTTTCTCATCAAAATGGTACAGAAGGCAAGTGAGAGGCGCATCCGAGGGAGGCACGGGGACGTCACCACGCTGGGTGTGTGGTGGGCGGTGGGCACAAAAAGTGGAGTTTTGCCTGCGAGGTCCGGGTCCAGGGGAGCGAAGGCCACTCCAAACCCGGGCATCACAAACCCCAGCTTCTGAGGGGGAGCTGGCGAGCGCCCTCAGTCTCCGCCTCGCCTCCTGTGGGCCCTTGCTCAGACACGCCCACCGTAAAGCTTGACTTTTATCCACATTCTCAGCTCAGCCATACTTAACTCTCCGTCCTGCAGAGGTGACTGTGTTCAGAACACAGAGCCCTTTCTGCTGAGCTTATGTTTCCAGAAGAATCTAGGTAGCATGTTCTACCTGCCATACCACAGTACTGTTGCTTTAATTTTCTTTTCGACAATATTTTTATTTCTTTGGTGTGCGAGGCGTATGACATGCACATGTTGTGGGGCACACGTGGAGGTCAGAGATCAACTTGTGGGAGTCAGTTCTCTCTCCTTCCACCACGCGGACCCTGAGGATCAAACGCAGGTTATCGAACTTGGCGGCAAATGCCTCGACCCGCTAGGCCATCTCAGTAGCCATAGTTTATTGTATTACTTTTTGGTATTTAATTACTTACTTGCATGTTTATTTTGAGACAAGTCGTCCACTATGTAGCCCAGGCTAACATCAGATCCATATTCCTACTCAAACAAATTCTCCTGCCTCAGCTTCCTGAGTACTCGGATTATAGGTGTGAGTCACCACACTTGAAAAACTAATGTGTGTTGTTTCACTTTCTCAGACATAGAGTTTCTCTCGTAGCCCCGGCTGTTCTGGAACTCGCTCTATAGACCAGGCTGGCCTCGAACTCTGAGCTCCACCTGCCTCTGCCTCCTGAGTGCTGGGATTAAAGGCATGTGCCACTACCCCCAGCTGTCCATAGCTGATTTTTTTTATGTTCTATTTTTTATTTATGTTCCTTTGGGGGCTTTAAAGAAAAGACAAGGTCGAATGTTACCCAGGCTAATGTTTAACTTGCTATATAACCTTGAACTCCTGACTCTCCTTCCCGTACCTTCCACATGCCAGGATTAAATGTATGTGCCACTTTGCCCGTTCTCTTGAGTGCTGGGATGCAAGCCCAGGACTCCGTGCATGCTAGGCAAGCACTCCCTCTGTAGCCCAGGCTGGTGTGAGACTCCTGCCTCAGCCTCCCAGGTGCTGGGCCCAGAGGTGTGAGCCATTTCACCTGGTTCCTACCAGGTCTTGCTGTGTTCCTGGCATCACCCATTGTAGCCCCTAAACACGCTTGGAGTCACAGCCCAAAGCCGAGTGATGGATGAAGGCGTGGAAGGTGGCAGGAAGCAGCTGGGCTCGACAGGGGACATAGTTACACACTCAGGGGATCTGCACCTCACAGCATCTGAGGCTGCCGAGGACTCTGGCCCACAGAAGGGCGGCTATGTGGACCCAAAGGCAGTCTTAGAGGATTCTAGGGGCCTTAAGTAGGCAAAGGCCCGATGGGGATCCTTCCTGAGGATCAGATAGAAGCCGGGCTGTAGGGAGAATTCAAGGCTAGTCTGGGGAACATGGCAAGACCCCATGACAAAATGGAAAAAAGGTTGTGGCTCAGTGGTAGTACTCTGTCTGGGTCCAGTCCTCAGGAAAGATGGGGTATTCAAAGAGTGCCCCTGGGAGCCCCTCCATGTGATCCGGTGGGCTCTCCCTTGGTCTCATCTGTAAAGTGAGGACCCCTGCAGTTCCTCCTCCTGAGACGCCCAATGGCTTGGCGAAGACGACCTGGGTTTTAATCATCTGTTACAGGGTTCACCTTGGCCACAGGACAGCGACCATACACTCTGAACAGTTATGCTTGGGGTCCAGCCCCAGCTCTGAGCCCATCTCGGCTGTGCATCATTGGCTCAGCACCAAACTATCTCTGGGCCTTGGAATCCTTGTCTGGAAAATGGGCTGTAGATAGAAAAGACAACAGAATGGAATGTGGTTGTAGCATGCTTAACTCTCAGCATTTGGAAGGCAGAGGCAGGAGGGCTGTGAGTTCGAGGCCAGCTTAGGCTATATAGAGAGTACCTGTCTAAGGCAAACAAAGAGAATTTAGCAGAGTCGGGTAGAGAGGGGTTGCTCATGGCATGGGTGATCCCTGATGAATGAATGAATGAATGAATGAATGAGTGAATGAATGAGCAGATGGGGGAACATCCAGCCCTGTACACTGCCCTCCTCCCTCTGACCCAGAAACACCAGCATTGTCTTGGCAGGACAGCAAGCATAGGCTCGCAGGAGAGGAAGACTCACTGGCCAGCAGGGGTGGGGCGGGGGTGGGGGGAATGAGATCCGGGCTACCAAGGGGGCCAGGGATGTAGGGTGGACACCGGCCAAATCTGGCTGAGGAGTTGTGCCAAAGCGTCCTTCCCCTCCAGTCCCCTGACTGGACACGTTCCCTTTACAGTTTAAATTTAGGCCCCATGAAAGGAAGCTGGAGAAGCAAGCCGGCAATGCAGATAGCAGGGAGGCTTTCCCGAAAACAGCCCATGCCGAGCAGCACTGTCCGCCATGCTCCCTGTACTTCTGTTGCCTCTCCGCCGCAATCTGAGTGTTTGTCCTCATCTGACAGAGGAGCACTGAGCCTCAGAGAGGGGGAGTCTTTTGCCCGAGGTTGCACAGCTAATAAAAAGCAAAGCCAGAGCCAGGTGGTGGTGGCACACGCTTTTAATCCTAGCACTCCAGAGGCAGGTGGTGTGAGTTCAAGGCCAGCCTGGTCTACAGAGCAAGTTCCAGGACAGCTAGGGCTACACAGAAAAACCCAGTAGACACAGAGTGGCCTCAATTACAACAGTAATAAGAACACCCCTTAAGAGTCATGACAGGATGAACACTGTACTGAGAAACTCGTCTTGTTTGTTTGTTTTTGCTGTTGGAGGTAACCGAGGCCTGGTGAGGCTTAGTCACTTTTTCAAGGTCACACAGCTGGCAGAGTTGAGATTTGAACCCCAGGCATTTGATTTGCAGAGTCAGACTATCAGCATGGCAGGTGCACCCTCCTAAATGTCACAAATGCCACAGGGAGGCAGGATGACAGCAACCCCTAGGCCCATCCGAAGCACCTTGTCACTTGATCAGAGTCCCTGTAATTCCCGTGGAGACCAGCACAATTACCTTGTTTGCGGCCCAGGCTCAGAGAGGTTGAACCACTTGCCTGAGTTCACACAGCAAACATATTACACTCTGGGGCTGTTGTGTCTCCTTGAGCTGGAGCCTCTGCCCCCTCCTTAAACCATGTCCGGCCCCTGCAGCCAACAGAGACATGGCGTCCATCGTGTCGGAGATCATGATGTACGTGCTTATTGTGGTGTTGACCATATGGCTCGTGGCGGAGATGGTGTACTGCTACAAGAAGATCGCCGCTGCCACGGAAGCTGCTGCACAAGAAAATGCGTGAGTGGGGCTGGCGAGGCCGGCTGAGGCCACCCTGGTGCCATCTGGCACCCCAGCATCTGCGGCAGAGACAATAGCGTAGCTGCTTGCAGATGAGAAGAGGACGGCACCGCTGCCAGGCAGCAGAGCCAGGATTCGAACCCAAGTCTTTTGGTTGCCGCTACTGATTCCTGAATGTCACAGAGGTGCCCTGTAGTTACAGAGGCCTCTCAGATTCAGGGGTTCCCGCCCAGTCCTCTCCAGTCTTAGTAGCCCTGCATGCCTGAGGCAGGGACCCCATTCTGTTCAGGGTTGGGCCCAGGGGTCACTGTCTGCCTTGCTTTTCCCTGAACAGCTCGGAATACCTGGCCATTACATCCGAGAGCAAAGAGAACTGTACAGGCGTCCAGGTGGCTGAATAGCGCTGGTAAGGCTGATGAACCGCTCTGGGCACCGCCAGCCAGGAGGAGGGTTCAGGGACTGGGTCTCCAAGTCTCTACTTCTTACCCTGCAGGCCCTGGGCTTCACCTCAAGGAAGAGCCAGCCCTGACGGGTATCCTCCCCCGCAGTGGGGATCAGCCCCTGATGGGTACTCTCCCCCGCCTGTGGGGGGTCAGGCCCTGATGGGGACCCTCCCCCAGCAATGGGAGTCAGCCCATCGGTCTCCCCAGCCTCACAATCCTGCAGAGGAGCCACCTGGGTGGGAGCGGGCAGGGACTGATCCCACCTCACCCACCGCCTCCCGCCCATCCTCCCACCGCCATGCATGACGGGTGAAGCAATATGGCCGCCCCACCCTGCTTTTGCTGCCTGTTTGGGGGAGGGGGCGGTGAGGCGAGGGGGGCAGGCCCCGCCCCCTTCTTTTTGCTGATTTGCACATAGACCACTTCCCTCACGCACTGCCAGGCCAGCCGGCTCCAGCCCTGCTTGATGGGGTCAAGAGGGGCCGGGACAGGGACAGTCGTGGGCAGGGGGTTCTGGGTTTCATCTCCCTTCCGCTTCCTCCGGCTGGACCTGGGGTTCCCTCCCCGTGACACCTCCTAGACCTGGCCCACCCGCCCTCTCTCACCAGCCTTCAATTGTGGTCTCTCGGGAAGGGCCTCTTCAGCCTCCTCTCTTTACAGAAGTAGTTTTGTTCATGAAATAAAGATTCTTGGACTCGAGTCTCCAGTCTCTCATTAGCATCCCCAGCTCCCCTGGTCCCCGTCCCAAGGCCTTGGAGTGTCTTTTGGGAATCCTCCTTCCCAACAAGCAGCAGGGCCCTGGCCACATTGAAGGGCTTAGAGCTTGGTTAACAGTGTGACTCTGGGAGTCGTTATTTCCGTGGGTAGGAGTCAGGGCCGGAGTCCAGAAGGCGGCTTTGTGATCTGCAGGGACAGGCAACTGGACGTTGGGGTTTTGTGGAGCTTGCTATACTCCGAGAATTCTGAGTAAAAGTTTTGGGGAGATGGAGAGGGAGAGGGCAGTGCAGTGAGACAGCAAGAAGGATGGACAGAGGCAGAGAGAGAGAGAGAGAGAGAGAGAGAGAGAGAGAGAGAGAGAGAGACCGAAGCAGAACGATTGCGATTGTGGTAGCGGCAGAGACCCAACAGAGAAGGAGGCAAGGAAGACAAGAGAGAGTCAGGCCCATCGGTCAGGCAGAATCAATGTGGCCCCTGCCTGAGAGAGGTGTCGGGTCTGTGGCTGGAGGAGGTGCAAGAGAGGGCAAGTAGGTGGCCTGCTGTGTGGTGACAGCTGTTGTGACTCAAATGCCAGCCCGGGCCATTGGGCAGGTGTAGAGGGCCTCCAGGGCAGTCTGGTGTTTATCTGGATCTGGGGTCTGACCTGAATGGCACTTGGCGGATGGTGGGACTGGATGCACTTGCGGCTAGCCACTTCCGGTCACTTGGCCTGCGCCTGGGCAATCAGTGTTGCCTTTTCAGGGCCAAGCCCCCCATCCCCCTATCAGGACTTTCCGGGCTCCAGAGGTCACTGGGCAGGCAGCACAGCGGCTGCCAAAACAAACCAGCCCCCGTGACTTGTAGGAAAGTGGCGGGGGAGGGGCTGTCCCGCTAGGGACAGGAAGGACTAGAGGCCCATGGCGGCATGGACTGGATCAGAGGAGGGCTGGGTATCGGCATGGAAGCAAATGCGAATGAAGGACTACATGGCCACAAGCATGGTGGACCTGGCGAAGCCAGAACTTTGCAGCCCATCCCTCCAGTTAGGAATCCCATCCTCTGGGCCTCGGAGCACACCTGAATACCCCTGCAAATGGGAGGACAGGCTGGTGGTTGAGCCTACCCGGTTCAACCCCTGCTGGCCCCGCCCCATTAGCCAGGTGGCCTCTGTGGCAGCCAGTCCTGGGGTCCGCCCTTCCCCGCCCCGTCTCCGCCTCCCACCCAGCCCCCTCCTCCTCAGGTGAGGCGGCAGGCTCAGCAGGCCCCAAGCTGCTGGCGGCCGCTGCCACCCCTGCCTCCCGCGCTGCCCGCGGCTGTGGGGACGCCATGCGCCTCCCCAGGCCCGGAGACTAACCCCAAACCTGCACCATCTCCGGCGGACCCCAGGGTAAGGCACAGAATACGGAGTCCCTTGTCCACCCCCCTCCCACCAATCTGATGCCCACCAGCCCATAAATGGGATGCCAGGAACCCCAGATCACCTCCACCCTTCTTTCCCTGCCAGTTCAGACATCCAAGGACTCCCCAAAGTTTTTCAGCCTTCAAGTCCCCTAAAAGTTCAGCCTCGGTCCTCCAGGCTCTGCCTTGCCACTCCAGGTGTCCCCCTGGTGGCTGGTCATACATTGCCACCACTGACCCCGGCCCAACCTCTGCCCTTGCATGCTCTGTGCCCAGCTCAGGGCCAGCTGCTCCCTGGATGAGAGCCTGGGACTGGGGGCGCCAGGACAGAGCCAAACCAGGCTCCCCCAGGCCGTGCCTCCTTGTTCCTGTCCCCAGGTTCCGCCCCAGCCCAACAGGTCAAGCTGGGAATCATTAACAGGAGTCCCTGACATGGCGAAGAAGGAGGGTGAGTCCCCTGTCCCCGAAACCCAGCTTCGGCGGCCCTACCGAGCACCCATATCCTAGTTTGTCTCCCAACCTGTACCCAGCCCCCTGTCTTGGGGTCTTTCTGTCAGACTCAAGACCACCCCCAGCCCCAGTCTTTGTCTATCTAATTAACTATTAGCCAGCCTTCTGTGTGTCTGTCTCCCCACCACCCCATATGAACTTCCTGGTGCCTTAGTTTCCCCTCATGTCCCAGGAATTTCTCAGCTAACCAACATGTGTCATCTTTGGGGGGCTGAGGTGGGGGCTTCTGCCGTTGCCATCTCGGTTAAGGGTATAGAGTCAGTCAGGTTGCTTCTGTTGGCTTTTGCTGTGTGATCTTGGACAGGTAGCAGGTGGTCTCTGGGACACCCTTCCCTGCAGCCAAGTAGGGACGGGTAATAATAACTGCCTCCAGGAGGTTGTTGGGATCATGGAACACACAGGCAACAGCTTGGGACTGGGGGTGTGAGATACGTGTCATAACCCCGAGATGTTTTGAAGGGGGTCAGTCGCTGTGGGGACCCAGGAACCCAAGGACCCAAGACCCCCTACAGTTTCAGGCATTCCTTCTCCCTCCTGGCTTTGTGGGCAAAAGAGCAGAAGGGGGACTTTGGACTTGACCTGGATGAGTAGAGAGGAGAGAGGCAGAGAAGCCACCTGAGGGGTGACTGAGACGCTCACACTGGAGGCCAGCCTCTCTTGTTACTTTGTCTATACTTGGGGAGACTCCAGTCGGGGTGTCCTTCTCCCCTTCCCCCAGCCCTCACCCCTGCCTGTCTTTGGGGTGCCAGGCTAGCTGAGTTTAGTCCCAGGCACTTTCTAACTGTGTGATGTCATGTCCTCTCTGGACGTCTGTTTCAAACCTCTGTAAGATGGAAATGGTCACTGTGTGGTATGGAGACTTAACTGACGCTAATGTAGGGAGCAGTAAGCATGTGGGCCTGGGGATAAGCAGGGGTGTCAGGCGAGCAATGGTCCAGTGTGAACCCAGACTCCCCTTTGCTTTGTACAACGTGACCAGATGAGTGACAGAGCCTGACCCCTTTGGGGCTCTTTTTTTCCTAGAGATGATTGAAGAGAGGTATCAGGGCTAGGGCTATAGGGAAGAAAAAGCAGAGAATGGCTGGCTGGATGCTGGGGCTGTCTGCAAAGGGAAGATGTGGCGCATGCTCTCTGCATCCCCAAGCAGCCTGCTGTGCTCTGGAAGGGCTGCAGCGGGAAAGGTGAAGAGTTGGTGGTGGCATGGACTGAAGGGATTCAAAGGACAGTGAAGTGAGTGATGTGTGGTCCCAAGAGCCTCCTCCGTGGCAGCTGCTGGTGTTTATGAGACCGCTGATGGCTGGGGATGTGTGCTCCAGGCTTTCGGCACGGCGGCTGGGGCCCTGGAATGAGCAGAGATGAAGTGTGAAATGTGACTCAAAGGATGATCAGGGAGGAGGACATGCCTGGCAGGGGAAGATGGGGCAGAGCGCTCAGTACAGGTGTGTGCTGGAGCTGGTGGTGTCTTTGGCTGACGAACTTCAGGATAGTCCTTGGCAGAGTGGGGTCTCTCCATAAGGTAGTGCTGGAGGTGGCCCAAGCCCTTTCTATTTTTCTTTCTACCCCTGAAATAGTGAGGATCAAAGGCAGGCTCTCATATATGATAGGCAAATCTCTACTACTGAACCATGTCCCCAGCCCCTCACTGGGGGATTCTAGACAGGGGCTCTACCACTGAGCCACACCCCAGCCCCTCACTGGGGGATT
>JABTXL010006015.1:1135531-1157191 GCA_025134845.1 Neodon shergylaensis
CTGGGATGAGGGTTATGAGACAGGGCTGCTATGGGGAGGGGAGGAGGTCCTGGGAAGAGGGTGTTGAGACAGAGCTGCTGCAGGGAGCAGGGAGGAGGGACAGGCAATGAAAGACACTGTGGCCAGCACAGTTGTGGTGAACATAGGGGAAGGTGTGCAGAGGCTGCAGGAGCCCCAGGGCCCAGCATGGCGGTCAGTGCTGGGGTGACAAGCATGACCAGTTCTCACGCACTATTCAGCTATTTTCCTCTGTAAATGACACTTTGTCTTAAACCACTAACAGGAACTGCCCTGGCAAGATCCTGAACCACTCCCTGTTCTCTTCCTAGTGCTGAGTTCATACTGTGGCCACTAGCCATGGTGAGAGGGCTGGGGCTCTTGCAGAGGCCTCACGCAAGTTGGGGTCCACGAAAGGCTTTCTTGGCAGTTGTGTTCAGTCCATAGCATCTCCGTTACACTGAGACAGAAAGCCCTGTTCTCTCTGGGCTGCTGGCCTCCCATGGCCTTCCTCCAGCTCTTGCCAATTGGCTGCCTCTTGGCAGCCCTCTTAACAGAGCATGGCCAGTCTTGCCTGCCAGTCTTAGCTTGGGCACGTCCTTCAACGCACAGTTCTGCACCGCGGTATCTCTCTTTGCAGGTCTTAGATAATCTCTTCCCGAGGAGTCTCCCCATTTCCTTTCAGAAGCCCCATTTGATGCCCAAGCCTGCAATGCTTAACAGACAGATGGAGGAGAGTTCTGTCCTACTGATACCCTGAGGCTCAGAGAGACAGTGACAGCTGCCCGTGATCACACAGCAATAATGGCTTATCAACATTTGTTGAGGACCTGCTGTACGCCAGGCACAATGGCATAGTGAGAGGTGGTTCAGCTTCTTGGGGACATACTTTGGATCTGGATCCCAGTGTGCCCAGGGTTCAGGAAGTGGCTCCAGGCTGAGTCACTGGAGATGCGTGACTGACCCTCTCAGAGCCATGAGGGAAAGGGGCACCATGTTGTGGGTTGGAGTTACAGGCTGAACTCTGGGCACATGTTGGGTGGCAGCCGTGACTTGGCTATGAGTATGTATTTAAGGAACTTTAGGGTCATTTAAAAGTGGGTGCTAGGTGCATGCTCATTTAACAGATGGGGAACCTGGGGCTCACAGAGGTGGTTTCACATGTCCAAGACCCCAGCCAGGAAAGGGTAAGGTCACTAATCTTAATTTTTTCCTTCTTTTATGTATTTCTATTTTCTCTGTGTGTGTGCATGTGCATATATGTGTACGAGTATGGTGTGTGGATGTGGGTGCCTGCGCACATGCTGGGGAAGACACGGAGTGTCCTGATATATCACTCTGTCCTATTCCCTGGATATGGAGTCTCTCACTGAGCCTCCTGCAGCCAGGCTAATGGCCAGCAAGCCCCAGACACCCTCCTGTCTTTGCCCGCCCCACAGCGCTGGTCTTACAAATGTGCACCACCACACCCGGCGTTCTACACGGGCGCCGGGATCCTAACTCAGGTCTCCATGCTCGCCCAGAAAGTGCTCTCTCTCACTGAGCCATCTTTCCAATGCCATGATTTCAAAGTGAAGTTGCCAGGCCTGGTGTGGTACATGCCCATCATACTAGCACTCAGGAGGTGGAGGCAGGGGGATCACAACTTTGAAGCCAGTCTGAGCTTCGTGGAGAGACCTTGTCTTTAAAAAAAAAAGCAACAACAAAAAACACATCTGAGTGTTGGTGGTGCACACCTTTAATCCCAGCACTCAGGAGGTAGAGGCAGGTGAGTTCGAGGCCAGCTTGATCTACAGAGTAAGTTCCAGGACAGTCAGGGAAACCCTTCTTGAAAAACCAAAAACCAAAACAAAACAAAAAAAAAACACAAAAAAGAAAAGAAAATGAAGGAAAGGAAGGAAGGAAGGAAGGAAGGAAGGAAGGAAGGAAGGAAGGAAGGAAGAACAACAACAAAACAGAAGCAGAAGCATGGGCAGGAATGGTGGACCATGGTGCATACTTGTTATCCCAGCACTGGGGGGGGGGGTGCGGATCAGAAAAATTCTTACTGGTTTGAGGCCAGCCTGGACTACACGGGGATTTTGACGCTGGTGTTGCTATGTAGTAAGACCTTGTCTCAAAATACAAACAAAACAAAACAAAAGTTCAGCTAAGTTTTAAAATTTGTGTTCTCAACCTCCCAGGGACAAATCTGATCTTAGAGCTGGGTCTTGTGAGAGAGAGGTCTGGCTTTAGGGTTACCAAGAGGGTAAAAAGGTCAGAGGTCGCAGGCACCTCAGAGTTGTAAGAATTTCTGGAAAAGTTAGCAGAGAGAGGATCTGGGGACAGGCTAGCAGGAAGAAACAAAGGAAGTCCAGAAGTGCCTTGTCACTGGGGAGGAATAACTGCCAGCACCAGGGAGGGAGGCAGGGAGGTGGCAGCCGGCCCAGCCATACCCCCTTCTCAGCTGGAACACTTGGGGAGCCAGACACCTGGCTATCCACACGACAGGAGACAGGAGCGCGACAGCCTTGCCAGCTGCCTGGCCCTAGGAAACGGGGCTCGAGGCACCACAGGCCAGGCCCGATAAGGTACTCTCCATTCCCTGTCAGGGTACTGGCCCAGAGCCCAACCCTTGCTGTGCCGAGCATAGGCCTGGCAGTGACCCCAGCTTGGTGTCTATTGCAGGTGTCCGGACGGCTCCATGCTGCTCCAGACCCAAGGTGGCGGCTGTCATTGTGGGGACACTGCTGCTCCTGACAGGCATTGGGGCTGCGTCCTGGGCCATTGGTGAGAGCACCTCCCTCCCCTGCTCCTGAGGTCTCACCTCCCCCAAGGGCTGCAACCTGCCTGCTCTCACTACTCCCTTCTCCACAGTGACCATCCTCCTCCGGAGTGACCAGGAGCCACTGTACCCAGGTGAGTAGGGCAGGCCCTGGAAGGGCATGATGGGACTCGCAGAGTATTCTCAGGATTAATAACTGTGTTTGTACGTGCTGTACATCGACACATGTATCATGTCATGCTGTTGGAGAAAGGATTTTGTCTGTAGTCCAGGCTGGCTTAGAACGCACCCAGGATGGCCTCAGATTTGTGGCAATCCTCCTGCCTCAGCTTCACGGTGTTGGGATTACGGGCATGAGCCACTGTGCCCAAGTCATAGGCTTTAGTCTAAGTGACTCGGGTGATCCTATCCAAGCACTGCAGATCCCACCCTGCTCAGCTTCTGCGGTCTACCCGCCAAGGGTGTTGTTGCTATCCAAGCCCTAGACAAGTCACCAACGAGTATTCTATGCAGTTCAAAACATTTGCTTTCTCAATTTCATTGTTGAGAAAAGGTCTCACGCTGCCTGCCCAGGTGGTCTTAAACTTACTACAAAGGACCCTGGACCTCCTGGTCCTCTACCTCCACCGTCCAGGTCCTGGGATTGCCAGGTGTGTATCTCTACACCTTGCTGAAACCTCCATGAGGCTGAGGAGATAGCTCTGTCAGCAAAGTGCTTGCCTTGCAAGCATGAGGGCCCGAGTTCAAATCCCAGAACCCAGTGAGAAAGCAGAGTATAATGGAGCAGGCTTGTAATCCCTGCGCTGGGGAGGCAGAGGCAGGAGGATCCCTGGGGCTCCTGGCAGTGGGAGAGCCTATATCCAAGCCAAGGTAGACGGTGCTTAGGGAATGATACCCAGTGTTGTCCTCTGTCCTCCATGTGTGCAAACATACATGCGTACCTGCTGCACATACACGCACACACATAGAGAGTCTGAAAAAGATTAGAAATTATCAAAGTGCATCGCTCCCAAGGAGAGAAGGAGTTAAGTTTTTGCTTATGTATTCATACATATACAACTTTAAAGGCCTTTCGAATGTGGTGAACAGGCTTGGCCGTATGATGGTGTGTCCTGGACCACAGACCTCCCACCGTGATTTCAATTGTGATTTACATATGTATATCATGGGGGTGTGGTCAAAAGTCATTCTAGAGGGACAGAATGAATTCATTCCGTAGACTCAAACCTCTGAGGTAGTAGCGGCTTTATCTGTCCTTTATACGGATGACGGCCGGTAGCAATGTGTCTGGAACAGCTTTCAGATTTGTGGGCGGGACTGAGCGTACGGAAGGAATAGCCACAGGAACACGAGGCAGAAACCACAGTGGAATGAAGGGATGAGGCTTCCCCAAGGCCACCTCCAACTTGCTTCTCTGTGACCCAGGGAAGCAGAAAGGGGTAATAAGGGTAGAGCGGAGCATGCTTTTTTGAAGAAACGAGATTCCAGAATCTGAACAGTTGGCATTGGACTCAGTCACCCTGACTGAACTTAGAAACACTGACCTCTAGGCCAGGGACCAGCCTCAAGGCTTGATGGGATTGGCTCATGCAGTCTACAAGAGCATGTTTTCATGTAGAATGAAGGCATAGATAGGCCAAGGCTCGGCGTGGTAGTGTCCATCTCCCCATGCTCAGGAGACTGAGGCAGGAGGATTGTGAGTTTGAGGCTAGCCTGGACTACACAGTAAGGCTCTATTCAGGTCATGTGACCCAGGCAGTCTTGTGGTAGGTGTGTATGACTCCTGCTCAGTTATTGTCGAGAAGCTGCTGAGTTCATTGTTGTAGTGAAAGCTCATATCCCAGGTCTGGCTGTAGTCTAAGGCTGCCGTCACCCCAGTGTTTTGCATATGGGGAAAACTGGGGCTGGGACCACAGGTCAAGGAGTGACAGAGCAACAGATCAGCAGGCCCCACTGCTCCACGTGGTACCAGGATGGAATCCTAACCCTAAAGACTCTTAGGATCTGGCCTGTCTCACCCACAGTTCACCTTGGCTTGCAGGGCTATCTCTCTGGACTCTAGTCTCAGGGCTTCTCCTTGCTTCCTAAATACCCATTTCTCCAGTGTCACCTTCACCTTCACCTTCATCTTCTCCTCCTCCTTTGCAGTAGCAATGATGAACTCAGGGTCCTACTCAGGCTTAAATGCTTGGCAAGGGTAGAACCATGCCCAGCCCCTCACTGGGGGATTCTAGGCAGGGGCTCTACCACTGAGCCACACCCCAGCCCCTCACTGGGGGATTCTAGTCAAGCACTCTACTGCTGAGCTGCACCCACTGTCCTTTTCTACTTTTCTTTTTGAAACAGAATATTTGCTAAATTGACCAGGCTGATCTTGAACTATCCTTAAACCTGGACGTCTCCTGTTTTAGCTCCCCGAGTAACTGGAATTACAGGCTGCAATCCCAGGCGCTCCACCATCCTCTCTCCCAGGCAGAACTCACCAGCCCCCACCTGCAGCTGGGGTTCCCTTTCATCGTTTCTGAGCTGTGGCCCTCTGAGAGCTTCTATGTCCTCATCTGGGATGGGGGTGAGAAGACCCAGGTGGGAAAAGAGGAGACAGTTGTCCCTGCTTATCCATGCAGAGCTCAGCTTTTATCCAAACTGTAAACAAAGGGTCTCCCATCACTTCCCCCCAGCAAGGCCTTCCTAAAGCTCACACTGAATACCCTATCATCCCCAGAGCAACCAGCTGCCATAATGGGGCCCTCACACAGCAGTCTATGAGCATTCCAGGAAGGCAGAGATTTTTGTTTATGGGTCAGGCTGTCTGCGGCACATAGTAGGTGCTCGGGAAATCTCCCCTTTAAGAATAAGCATAAAGAAGAGTTGGAGCTAAGCATGCATACTTGTAGTCCCAGCCCTTGAGAGGCTGAGGCAAAACGATGGAAAGTTTGAGGCTAGCCTGGGCTACATACCAAGACCCTGCCTCAGGGGAAAAAAAAAGCACAAAGGCAAATTGAAGAAACCAACTAGCCAATGTATACAAGCACCAACCTTGGCTGGTTGCTGGTGGTGGTGGTGGTGCATGCCTTTAGTCCCAGCACAGTTCATGGTCAACCTGGTCTGTAATGGAAAGTGAGTTCCAGGAGAGCCAGGGCTGTTACACAGACAGCTTTGACCGAGATGGGGATCCGGCCCATTCCTGGACCCCGTTAATTGCACTTCCTAGAGTGCTGAGATATGAGGCCACGGAGAAGAAAGCACAAATTTCGGGCCAATCCGGCTACCAAGTGAAACCTTGTCTTCCTAAAACCAAAAAGAGACCAAAAAAAAAAAACCCCAAAAAACAAAACAAAACAGCAACAACAAAAAAAACCACCTTTGATCTTTCCCCTCCTTACTTCCAGTACCTTCCCAATGCATATTCATAAAAATATTGACCTTTTCCCCCCTAAAATGCCCGTCTGGTTGAAAATCTCTTGAGCAGTTAGGAATGATGCCTACTGACTCCAAGTTGCTGTTAGTGTCTGGAGTTGGGGGATGGTAGGTACCACTCAGTGGGAGCTGTCAGCCAGTGTTTGATGAAGGCCAGAGATGGAGGCCATATTTATAGCAAGCTGCCTCAGCAGCTTTTAGTCTTGCTATGGAAGAGTGTGTGCAGAGTGGAGAAAGACAAGGATTCTTTGGAGATCCAAGCAAGGGGTCTCGAAAAGAGAATGTAGGAGCCAGCGGGCAATCTGAGTTCAGATCCTGGTTGGTTGGTTAGCTGTCTGCTCTGAACAAGTATACCCTTTGATGTTTAGTGCACCATCTGTGAGATGTGCATATAATTTATTATTTTTTTAGTGGTGCAAGGGATTGGACTAAAGGCCTTAATCATACAGGCAGGGGCTCTATCACTGAACCATGTCCCTAGACCCTAAGGGGGGATTCTAGGCAGGAGCTTTACCACTGAGCCACACCCCCAGCCCCTCACTAGGGGATTCTAGGCAAGGGCTCTACCACTGAGCCACACCCCAGTTCCTCACTGGGTGATTCTAGGCAGGAGATCTACCACTGAGCCACACCCCAGCCCCTCACTGGGGTATTCTAGGCAGGGTCTCTACCACTGAGCCACATCCCAGCCCCTCACTGGGGTATTCTAGGCAGGGGCTCTACCACTGAGCCACACCCCAGCCCCTCACTGGGGGATTCTAGGCAGGGGCTCTACCATTGAGCCATACCCCAGCCCCTCACTGGGGGATTCTAGGCAGGGGCTCTTCCATTGAGCAAGGATGCCATCAGCCCTCTTTTTACATTTCATTTTGAGACCTGTCTCCCTAAATTACTTAGGCTGACCTTGAACTCACTCAATAGTCCAGGTAGGATTTGAACTTTGATCCACTAGCGTCAGGTTCCTAAGTAGGTGAGATGACAGTCCTGTACCCAAATATTCCCAGAATCCAGCTGTAGTCCCTGTGCTGCCCCCTGCTGGCTTAGCTTCTGTCCCTGTCATATCGAGGTCACAGTCTGGGCTCCAGTTCCCCTACAGTCTGCCCCCACCAGCAGCCAGAAGGAACTCATGCATCCCTGAGTCAGGTCAGTGTGTGACCCCTACCCCCAGCTCAGTCCTGGCCCTGCTGCATGCTGTCCAGCTGCAAGCCAACTCCGCCATCCTCTCTCTGCCTCCTGGCTGTTCCTCACCCAACTCCCCACCTCAGCCTTCAGATCTTCACTTTCTGCTCTTTGGTTCCTCTGGCCTACTTCTCGGTCCCCTCTCAGATCGCAGCATCTTTCTCACCTCCTTCGTCTGTGTCTCCTCATTGCTCATGCGGCACCTTCCCAGCAAAGCCGTTCTTCTCTGCCCACTTCCAGCAAAGTGCAGCTCCGCCCCCGCACCCCAGATCCCCATTCCTTCTGTTGGCCTCGCCTGTCTCCATGGCCCCTTCTGCTGTGGACACAGGACATGTTTCCGCGGTTCGTCCTGCTCATCATCTGTCTGCCCTCCTGGGCTTTGCACTCTATACAGGAAGAAATTTTGTGTGATTTATCTACAGCTTAAAATAGTACCCAGCATGTTCAACGTATTTGGTAAATACAAAGAAATGCCCCTAAGGGGGTCTGACCTGACTCAGGTGTGAAGAGGGCTTCTCTGACCTTGTGAGGACAGAGGGAAGGCCAGCAAGCACTGGCCAGCGAGCACTGCCCCAACCATCCTTTCTGATGTAGCCCCATCCTGCATTATCCCATCCCTATCCCTCCCTCCTCCCCCTCCCTTCCATCCTTCATTCTGCCTGAGACATACTGTAGCCCTGACTGACCTCAAACCCACAAGCCTCCTGCTCAGCCTCCCAAGGGCTGACATAGCAGGTGTTTTTGTGCCCGACTCTTGTCAGTTATTAATGATAAATTGGCTGGGTGACTTTTGTTTTGATTTTTTGAAACAGGGTCTTTTAATTCTGTAGCCCCAGCTGGCCTGGAATTAAATATGTAGCCCACATTGGTCTCAAACTTGTGGCAATTCTCCTGCCTCGGCTTCCTGAATGCTGGGATGGTTGGTGGAAGTCATTCACTGAGCTAAGGAGACTCTGGAATCACTGAGTCCCATCTCCCAGGTTTTGCTTGGCTGATAGAAGCTGGACTCTCCCTTCTTCCTCTTCCTTCTACCAAGCCCTGGCTACCCTGCAGCTCTCTATAGACCAGGCTGGCCTCCAACTCACAGAAATCTGCCAGCCTCGCCTCCTGAGTGCTGGGATTAAAGACATGCCACCATATCCAGTTAAAATGTATAGCCTATGCTATCCTTGAACCCACGAGCCTCCTGCTAATGCCTCCTTTGGAAAATTCTAGGCTCATGTTCCACCATAACCACCCTTTTGGTAGGTAGTTCAGACTGGCCTTGAACCCATGAACCTGTAGGCTTCGCCTTCTGGGTGCTAGAATTGCAGGCATCTGTCGTGGCTCCTCCTCCCGCCAGACCCTTCTAATCTTCCTTTTCTCCATGTCATACTTCTTTAAATGTTTTAGTAACCTGGCCCACTAGCCAAGGGTTTCCGACCCCTTCTGGCGGTTCCCCAAACCTGGCTGCATCTGGACGTGTTCATCCACAGTGAAAGCCCTGTGCGGGCTTTCTCTCTCTCATCTGCTTTCTCCTCAAGTCAAATAAAGTCATTTCCCTGGTTCCTGGCCTCCGAGACAAGTGCCAGCAGCTTGGGTATCCCAGTGGGGAGGGACACCCACTAGTGAAATCCCACCTAGTAGTGGGTGCAGATACCACCCCTGGGCGACAAGGGGTGCAGGACCAGAGCCCTCAGGACCTCAGGCAGCCAGGAAAGCTGTTGTCCGGCCACTGTAGGACCCAGGCCTGGCTCTGTCGCCCTGCAGTGCAGGTCAGCCCCGGGGACTCGCGACTTGCGGTGTTTGACAAGACGGAGGGGACGTGGAGGCTGCTGTGTTCCTCACGCTCCAACGCCAGGGTGGCAGGGCTCGGCTGTGAGGAGATGGGCTTCCTCAGGTACCCGGGTGGCCCTCGGGGGAGGGGAGGGCATGGCATGAAATGGGGCAGGAGGTGGCTTTGACCGGAGCCCCGTGCAGGGCCCTGGTGCACTCGGAGTTGGATGTGCGAACCGCGGGCGCCAACGGTACATCGGGCTTCTTCTGTGTGGACGAGGGCGGCCTGCCGATGGCTCAGAGGTTGCTGGATGTCATCTCTGTGTGGTGAGCAGGGCGACTGCGGGTGGCACTGGACCCCTGGCCTCCAAATATCGTCCTAACTGGTCGCTTGGCTTGTCTCTCTGTCCCACTCCTGTCCTGTGTCTTCTCCCAGCGACTGCCCTAGAGGCCGATTTGTGACTGTCGTCTGTCAAGGTGAGACCCAGGCTTCAAACTCTTCTCTAGATACAGGCCAGAACTGGGGCCCTGGGACCCTGAGACCCCAGGGTGGAGTGTCCCCACAAACTGCCCAGGATCTCCACATGTCCAAGGTTAGGGAGAGCCCGCCCTGTTCCCATGAACTGCTGGGGCAGGGCTGTGTCTCCTCCCACCCCCAGAGATAGACTATGCCCTGGAAGCCAATTCCCCAATTCTGAGCCTTTCTGGTCACTTCTCCACAGACTGTGGCCGCAGAAAACTGCCAGTGGATCGCATTGTGGGGGGCCAGGACAGCAGCCTGGGAAGGTGGCCATGGCAGGTCAGCCTGCGTTATGATGGGGCCCACCTCTGTGGGGGATCCCTGCTGTCCGGGGACTGGGTGCTGACAGCTGCACATTGCTTTCCAGAGTGAGTGTTCCCCACAGTCCTACCGAGGGTGGGGCAGGAGAGAGGGCTGCAGAGGCCGGGCCCAAGGACTTGTGCCTTCTGTCCTGGCAGGCGCAACCGGGTCCTGTCTCGATGGCGAGTGTTTGCTGGCGCTGTGGCCCGGACTTCGCCCCATGGCGTGCAGCTGGGGGTTAAGGCTGTGATCTATCATGGGGGCTACCTTCCCTTTCGAGACCCTACCATTGAGGAGAACAGCAACGACATCGCTCTGGTCCACCTCTCCAGTCCCCTGCCTTTCACCGGTAAGCCTGGAGACCCAGCTTCAGGTTGGGGACTCCCAGAGACTCAGGGATCAAAAAAAGGGGCCCGTGAAGCAAAGTAGAGCCATCTTCAGGTTTCCATGGTGATAATAGACCCATCTTGAGGGAGCACAAAGTGGGCATTAGCCGTGAATGTTAGATAGCATAAATGCTAGATAGCATGGCTGCCATACACAACTATCTGAGCCTCCCTCCGTAAAGGAGTCGGTCACCGTGACCCGGTGATTCCTTTTCTACATGGAAGAGAAGGGCTACAGATGGTCACACAGAAGACCAGTGCGCAGATGTTCTCAATAGAACCATTCGGTCATAGTAACCTGGGCGTGAAGGCATATTCCCCCAGCACTAGGAGGAGGAGGCAGGAGCATTGAGTTCAAGGCTTGCCTTGGCCACACAGTGAATTTGAGGCTAGCCTAGGCTACACAGGACACTAAGTAAATGAATAGGCCACCCAGGTAGGAGAGCAGTTAGGGTGGAGGTGTTGCAAGCGGGTAAGGAATCTGAGGTTTCTGGAACACGGTGGCAGTGTGCCAGTCTGGGAAGATGCCAAGGCCATCAACTCACATCCACTCTAACACGGAGAATTGTGAGACGAATGAATTATGGTTGTGCGAAGTTGCAGTCATCGTTAGCAAGGCTGTGCCCCTCCAGACACCATACATAATTAAAACACATGGAGAGAGGATGGGGCGGTGTCTCCGTGGTTAAGCGCTCTTGCTATCCTTATGGAGGGCCCTCATTCAGTTCCTAGAACCCACGTCCAGCCTCTCACAACTGTCTCTAATTCCAGCTCCAGGGGATCCGACACCCTTTTCTGAACTCCACAGGTACACAAATAAAAATAAATTTTTTAAAGATTTATTTATTCATACAGTATCCTGCCTGTAGGGCAGAAGAGGGCACCAGATCTCTTTACAGATGGTTGTGAGCCACCACATGGTTGCTGGGAATTGAACTCAGGACCTCTGGAAGATCAGTCAGTGCTCTTAACCGCTGAGCCATCTCTCCAGCCCCTAAAAATAAATCTTAAAAATAAATGTGGAGAACCAGCTGATGTAGCTCATGTCTGCCATGTAAGCACCGAGAGAGTCTGAGGCCAGCCTGGGCTTTTTTGAGAGACTCTTTCTCAAAACGCCCCGAGTAACTAACTAACTAGATAACAGTAAACAAGTAAGGACAGTAACGTGCTGAGCTTCCGTACAGCCGTGTGCTGCATGGGGTCATTTTGGTCACAGAGCATCTACATGACTGTGGTCCTGTGGAGATAAGATGGCCTCGTGACATCAGAGTCATCTTAATTTACATGAAGGGGCCTCTTAGGGTTTGCACACAGTGACAGAATCATCTGAGGACACATTTCTCAGTGTCGGCTTGTTGCCAAGTGACTGTGTGCTTTCGTCGGCCTTGGCGTGTCCCAAGTCTGGACTCACTTCGTTCTCCCACAGTCCTCTCTGTTGCTGTTTATACTTCTATAAAAACTTCATGTTTTCAACACCACATCCATTTCCTACCGCAGGGTTTCTGCAGGGAACTTATTTTGTGTGTATGCTGTGTTTTCTTTCAGTGCTGGGGATCGACCCTACCCTTGTGCACTGTAGGCAAGCACTCTACCACTGAGCTATAACCCCTGATTGGGGCAGAATCCTTGTTTGCATTTTGCATTGAGGTGCTGATGCAGAGGGAGGCTGAGTTAGCGTCATGGCAACAGCGAGGGCTGCCAGGACTGCTTGCGTGTGCTGTGCACTGCACAGGGATATTCCATCCTAGGGAAGCCAATGCCATCGGAGGCCTGTGTGTTTATTATGAGTTTTCTGACAGGTAGAAGCCAAGGGTCTCAAGGGCAGGGCAGGGTATGTTTTCCTGTTTCCTGCCTCTGAGCTGGTTATAGTCCCGTGACCATGGTTAAGAGCCCAAACTTGGGAAAACTGAGCTAACTTAGGCTCTAGTTCTGATTATATTGGCTTCTATGAAACTTTGGACGGGTGACGTGGCTTCCTGTCCTTCCTGAGGCAAAGGTCAATCCCGGCTCCCTGGGATGACTGGGGATGAAAGGAAAAGATTTGGGAAAGCGGCACACACACTGGATGAAGAAGGCTCCATGGTGGTAGTGATAAGGTGTACTGGAGTTGTGTGGAGGGTGAGGTGGCTGAATGGCTGCATCCCACAAGGGACAGAATGGCTGGTGGAGACTGGGCTGCTCCATTCTCTCTCACAGAATACATTCAGCCGGTGTGTCTCC
This sequence comes from Neodon shergylaensis, assembly GCA_025134845.1. Classification (NCBI taxonomy): domain Eukaryota; kingdom Metazoa; phylum Chordata; class Mammalia; order Rodentia; family Cricetidae; genus Neodon; species Neodon shergylaensis. The sequence goes on from JABTXL010006015.1 coordinate 1,148,070, forward strand.
CCGCTGCGGGACAGGCCCTGGTGGATGGCAAAGTCTGTACTGTGACCGGCTGGGGCAACACACAGTTCTACGGTGAGTTCCAGGTCCTGCCAGTCACGCCATTAGAGGAGCCTGAGGCTGCTGGGGTGGGGGGAGGCTAGGTGAACCTCTAAGGGATCCCAAGGCCATAGCGTGGGCACCAGGAGGGGAGGACTTGTTTGCCAGTTTTCTGGCCACCTTACCCACATCCCCTCAGGTCAGCAGGCTGTGGTGCTCCAAGAGGCCCGGGTCCCCATCATAAGCAACGAGGTCTGCAACAGCCCTGACTTCTACGGTAATCAGATCAAACCCAAGATGTTCTGCGCTGGTTATCCCGAGGGTGGCATTGATGCTTGCCAGGTGAGGAGCACAGGGGGGGGCAGCCCCCCAGGGCCAACATTACAGAGACGGGGCCAGGGTAATGCTCCCCCACTGGAGCCATGTGGGCCTCCAGCCAGGTGTCCCATTCCACCCACTAGGGTGACAGTGGCGGCCCATTCGTGTGTGAGGACAGCATCTCTGGGACATCAAGATGGCGGCTCTGTGGCATTGTAAGCTGGGGTACGGGCTGTGCTTTGGCCCAGAAGCCAGGAGTGTACACCAAAGTCATTGACTTCCGAGAGTGGATCTTCAAGGCCATAAAGGTGAGTTGGTCTATTAGGGCGGGACTGTCTGGGACTTTATTAAAGAAGGTAGAAGTTTGGGGGAGACCTGTGTTTGGACCTATCAGAGGGCACTCTAACGCACAGGTGGGTCCCCAAAGGCTTCTGGGGAAGGGGCAGTAGTTACAGAGTGTTGGGAAAAGTGTCTGAGACCTTGGAAGCTCATGGCTCTTTCCCTAGACTCACTCCGAAGCCAGCGGCATGGTGACTCAGCCCTGACCCAGCCTCACCTTGCTGCTCGCGCCTCCAGAGCCGGCGTTGGTCTGATGCTCCAGACCGGCATGGTAGGCTCCACACTGGGCCTCACACGGAGCAGTTTTCCTCACGGACCCAGTCCACAGGTCCGAGGACTCTCTTCCACAGTGGCCGGCCCACTCAGTCTTGGGGCCACTCGGCCTCAACCTCCCCACCCCATGTATATATTACTCTCTCCTCGGGGGACTGCTTTCCAGGTACCCCTGTGGGAATACTCTTTAAATAATAAATGTGGTTTTGATTAATGGGTCTCTGAGATTACAAACTTGAGCAGCAATGTGGACATTTTGATAGTAGCAGAGAGGGCGGGAGGCAAATCTGGATGCGATTAGGACCCCCGATTCCTACCCATGTGAGAAAACATTTAAACCAGTCCTGATGGCCCACTCCTCTAATCCCAACACTTGGGAGGATCATCACAAGTTAAAGGCTATCCTGGGCTACATAGTGAGTTTCAGGCCAGCCTTGGCTACAGAGTGATATCCTATCTCAAAAAAAATAAATAAATAAATAAAAAGGAAAGAAAGGTTGGGGAGGGTTTTAAATATCCAGGAGACTCGGACTTTAGGCATTGCTCAATCCGGCAACCCTCAGATCTCATTTTCTCTGCCAGCTTCATCTCTAAGCAGTCTTTCCCACAACCAGGAGAAACGCACCCCATTTCTGTGTAAGGGAGGGTATATGCTGTGGACCAGGTTCAGGATGTCCAGCGGGGGAGGAGGGGTCGGGGGTGCTCCTTTCGTGAGAACACCAGAAAGGGGGGGAAAACGGCCCAAGGAGGCCCAGCTTTCATAAAACAGTCGGGCCACGTGATCTCATTGGATTACCTTGCACCTGAAGTGCTGCCTGGGGATGGGGTTCTTCAGGAAACACATGAGCTGGCTGCTTGTGGGAGAGTCTTCAAAAGAAAACGAGATGCTGTTTCCAGAAAAAGTGGGCCTGGATGTCCAAGGAACAATAATTACATCTGCTTTGGGGCAATAGGAAATAAAACCTGTGTTAGAGAGAGGGTGTGAACGACGTGACTTGTCAGTACAGCTGGAAGCACCCGCCCCTCAGCACCCCTACCGCTTTGGGGCTGGCTGGGTCCAGGGTATCAGCTTCTCTTGGTGCAGCATCCCCACTTCCCCTGCATCTGCAGATCTCTGTGGCAGCGCAGGTGGCCACCAGGGGGAGCTGCTGCTCTGGCGCTTGAGAGCTTAAGGCTCTTCAGGTTTAGGCCCAAAAGGGGGCGCTCTGCTCAGTGGCAGAAGAGAGTTCTCAACAGATGCTGTTTCTCAAGACTTCTTTAACATTTATTTATATTATTATTATTATTATTATTTTGCCATTTATTTATATTATTATTATTATTATTTTGCTTGTTTGCTTGCTTGCTTTGGAACTTTTTTTTTTTTTTGAGACAGAGTCTCATTATGTAGTCCTGGCTGTCCTGAAATTCTCCATGAAGATCAAGCTAGCTTTGAACTCACAGAGACACATCTGCCTCTGCCTCCCAAGTGCTAGGATTAAGGGCCTAGCCACTGCATCCAGCCTTTTTGGGATGGTTGGGTGCAGACGCAGGAGCTCCCTGTGGAGCCTGGTCTGGTACTCTATGTAGCCCAGGCTGGTCTTGAATGTGTAACAATCCTCCTGCCTCAGCTTTCTCAGTGTGGGGATTCAGCAGCATGCTTCACCACTGAGAGTTTAAGGTCGTAACTGATAAACGTTAGAACACACTGGCGGTTAGCCTCAAGTGCCTGAGAAATTCCTTCAAAAGCAACATGGAGGGAAATGTTCTAGCCTTTTGGGGATCAGTACCCGATTACCCAAAAGCCTCAGTGGGGTCGATCCTCACCTCTGTGTTGCCAGCCCAGAGCCTCCCAGCTCCCATGTCTCTTGCAGAACATTGATTCACCACTGCCCCTCAGGGTTTTCCCAAAACTGTCTTGCCTGTGGCATTTCGGGGATCAGTTAAATGTTGGTTTGCTAGAAATGAACAAGTCTCACCTAGCATACTCACGGCCCAGGGTTTGAATCCCAGAAATACACACACAAAAGTTTACAGAGTTGGAGGGGGTGATCATAAATGTTCCCTTTGTAACTGTCAGCAGAAAAAGGTGCTGTTCCTGTATCTTAGGAGCTTGAAGCCTCTCCAGGAGCACGATGCCCTGCAGAGGGTCTGAACAGATATATTTTGGAGGAGGGAGTATGTTTGTGCGGAGGGCACAGTAGAGAGAGCATGGCCCTGCCCTGAGAGATGGGGGAGGATAAGGTCATATTCTAGGAGATCTGGTAGAGATTTGGTCATGTATTTATTTCTCTTCCATAGCTGTAACAAGATACCCAAGGGTGGTTATTAATAAATGAGGGCTAAGGGCTTGGAGAGACGGCTCAGTGGTAAGAGTGCCTGGTGTTTTTCCAAAGGACCCGAGTTCAGTTCCCAGCACTCACATTGAACTGCTCACAACCATTGTAACTCCAGCACCAGGGGATCTGGAGCCCTCTTCTGGCTTCCAAGTGCACCTGAACTCAGGTACACACACACACACACACAAGAAAAACAATTTTTTGGGCCTGGCAGTGGTGGCACATGCTTTTAATCTCAGCACTTGGGAGGCAGAAGTAGGCAAATCTCTGTGAGTTCCAGGCCAATCAGTTCCAGGACAGCTAGGGCAGTTATAGAGAGAAACACTGTCTCAAAAAAAAAAAAAAAAAAAGAAGAAGAAGAAGAAGGTATAAGATGGGCAGTGTGGTACACACTTGTAATCCCAGCTCTCAGGAAGATGAAGTAGGAGGATCACGAATTTGGGGCCAGTCTGGGCTACACAGAGAGAAACTTTCAAAATAGGGGTGGGGGTGTTTTCCTGCAGCACACAGTTTGAGAAGCTGGAAGTCCGAGAGCACCCATCTAGTAACTCTGCGGAAGGGCCCACGGGGGACAGATTACTGGATGAGACGGCCAGTGGAGAACAGGCAGGGGCTAGCCTTGCCCTTCTGGAATAAGCCCCATCTTGGGTCCCACCAGTGCTCACTGATCCCGCTTGTCTTGGCTAGCTCTATGTCAGCTCCACACAAGTTAGGGCATTTGGGTTGTGGGAACTTTAACTGAGAAAAGACCACTATCAGACCTTCCCATGGACAAGATCGTGCTGCATTCTCTTCATTGATGGTTGATTTTGGAGGCCCAGTCCACAATGGGCAATACCACTCCTGGACAGGCGGTCAGGGCTGCTGTAAGAACAGAGGTCAAACAAGCCGAGCAAGCCAGTAAGCAGCACTGCTCCGTGGCCTCTGTTTCAGCCTCTAGCCCTGCCCTGGTTTCCTCAGCGATGGGGTGTGAGCCTGGAGCTGTCAGCTGAAATGAACCCTTTCCTCCCTAAGTCACTTTTGGCCGTGCTGTTCTATCAATCAAGCAATAGGAACCTGAACTAAGATACCTTCCTTCCAAGCACCAGCACCCCAAAACCCTGCCTCTTAGTCCCCAGTGGCCATAAAGGGACACACCAGATGCCAACCAGAGGAGCACCAGGGCCAGCGCTGTGTAAGCCAGGGCCCTCCACTCTGGGTTTCCCCAGGATCTGCACTCTCAGTCGCCAGGAGACCCTAATGCGTTCAGCAGGGGACGAGTTCCCAGTCTTGGCTTTTCAGCCTCCAGCAAACTTACTCTCTCTTTACTCCTGTGTTCACATTGTTTAAAATATTGACGGGGACTGCGGAGATGGCTCAGAGGTTAAGAGCACTGGCTGCTCTTCCAGAGGTCCTGAGTTCAATTCCCAGGACCCACATGGTGGCTTACAATCATCTGTAATGAGATCTGGTGCCCTCTTCTGGCATGCAGCCATACATGCAGGCAGAACACTGCATCCATCATAAACAAATAAATCTTTTTTAAAAAAAAAAAAAAGATCAGGGTCCTATGTAGCCCAGGCTAGCTCAAACTCACTCTGTGGCCAAGGATGACCTTATGCCCCGATCCTCCTGTCTCAGCCTCTTGGGTGCTGGGATGACAGACATAAACTCAGTCCCGCCCTTCTGTAGAGACAGCATCTCTCTGTATTTGTCGCAGTCGCTTCTCTCATTGCCGTGACAAAATTCCTGCCACCATTGAAGGGAAGGTTTATTCCGGCTTATGGTTTTGGGGGGATATGGTCCATCATGGTGGGGAAGGCATGGGAGCTGGGATAGTCAGTCACAGTGATGGGATCCTGAATCCAAAGCTTTCCACACCTTGCTGGGTCTCTCTTCACAGAGAGAACCAAGCCAGAAGCAGAGCCCAACAATACCGTCACTCTGCAAGTAAACTCTGTCCTCCAGCGAGGCTGCCTTCTCCAGTGTCCCGCAGCCTCTGGGACCAGCACCACTAGCTGGGACCCATGTATCCAGATACAGGGGACTGTGGGGGACTTTGAGATTCAAACCATGACTGTAGCCCAGGCTGGCGTAAAACTTAACCATCCTCCTGCCTGGGGCTCCTGGGATTACAGGCCTACACCTCTGTGCCTGGCTCTGTTCTTCTCTCCCGCCTCCAGAAGAACCTCGACACACGTCTGGAACAGCAGGGTCTGTGCGTGAGAACACTAGCACCCTCACAGTCAGGCAGAGGCTAATGTGCAGTTTCTTCCTCATGCCAGCTCTTACTCGAGTGCACACACCGCCGTGATTAACGAGGGTTCTGAAGGCCATTAATTTTACATTCAGAAGTAATTGTTGGGAAGGTTCAAACAGTGGTGTGCGTAGGGAGATGAATTTTTGGTTTCTGCATAAAAAGCAATGCTATTACAATAATGCAAGTTACTCAAGGAGCCGCTGTTCTGCCCTTCGGCTGCAAAACAAACCGCCCAGACCTAGCAGGGGATAATAATCCTTCTATTAGACTCACTGGTTCTATGGCATGAAAGGTTGGACAGGGAGAGCCGTGTCTGCTCCATGAGGTACTGCACTTGGTTAGCAATGAAAAGGACGACGGAAGGACTTGGTTTGTAAGGGCCAATGTGGGCTTCTTGACCCATAGTCTGTGCCTAGGCTGGAAGGCTGGAAGGCTGAAGGCTGGAAGCAAGGCTGGTGGCTGGCCACCACTGGGACCACCAGCTCATCTTCTGTCTGAGTGACTTGAGCTCTCTCTCCCGTCATGGCTGCCTCAGTCAGGACTTTCGCACTTCTTACAGGGTAGCCTAGGGCTCAGAGCGAGTGTTTCAGAAGCGTCTGCCCTTGACATTCTAGCCTTGTTTTTTGCTTTGCTTTTTTGTTGTTGTTGTCATTGGTTGGTTGGTTGGTTATTTTGAGACAGGATTTCTCTGTGTAGCTCTGGCTGGCCTGGAACTCATTCTGTAGACCAGGCTGGCCTCGAACTCAGAGATCGGCCTGCCTCTGCCCCCTGAATGGTAGGATTAAAGGTGCCTTGTTTCTGCTTTTCAGTCAGCCAGTGCAACTGTCAATCTGCCTGAACTCTAAGGTGCAGGGACAAAGACCCCGCCTTTCAGTAGGAAAGGCATCAGTGTTTGGCACCATTTTTTTAGAGCAGCCATTGGATCCAGCTGGAAGCTGACAGAGCAGAGAAATGGGCTCTCTTTAAAGATCCAGCTTCAGGGAGCTGCCTATTGCGTTCTGAAAGATGGTTTGGCAGGAGAAATGGTTGTCACACAAGTGTGGGTCCTGAGTTCAATCCTCAGAACACACCTAAAAGGCTGGGCACAGCGGCGTATACCTGTAACTCCAGTGCTGCGGAAGCAGAGAGGAGGATCTTTGGGAATCACTGTCAGATAGTCTAGCCCAGTCAGTGTGCTCCTGGGTCAGTGAGAGAACCTGTCTCAAAAAGGATGGTGGAGAATGTCAGAGGAAAGCCCTGTCATACACACACACACACACACACACACACACACAAATAAAATGTAACAAAATTTAAAGTAAATTAAAAAGATTAAGCCCAAGGAGAGCCTGACTGCCACAGACCTGAATCCATGTCTTAGTTACTTTTCTATCTTGTGATACGATTACCATGACCACGGCAACTTATAAATCACATTTTATTGGTGGCCTACAGTTCCAGAGGGGCAGAGTTCTTAACCATCACAGTAGAGAACATGGCAATAGGCAGGCATGGTGCTGGGGCAGAAGCTGAGTGCCTATATCCTGATCCAAAAGTAGGAAGCAGAGAGAACTAACTGGGGAATGGCATGGTGTTTTTCTTTTCTTTTCCAAGGTTTGTTTTGTGTGTGTGTGTGTGTGCCTGTCTGTCTGTCTGTGTTTGTGCATATGAATGCAGTGACTGCAGAGGCCAGAAGAGGGCATTGGATCCCTTGGAGTTGCAGACAGTCATGAGCCACCCAGTGTGGTTGTCAGAACCAAACTTCCGTTCTTTGCAAAAGCAAAGCATGCCTTTAACCACTTAGCCACCTTTCCAGCCCCTTTGCTTTTCTTTTGAGCCTCACTGTACAGCGTAGGCCTGGCATGTGCCACTGCAATTTTGGTGCTAGGTGGTGGTGCTAGGATGGGATCCAAGACCTTGTGTACAACTAGGCAAGCAAGTGCTTTACCACTGAACTACGTTACCAACCAAAAGCTTTTTGACAAGGGTCTCCTATCATTTCCATGTTCCTAGTTCACATCCTGCCTGACAGATACAAGTGAGGCCAATCCAGGGCATGGCATCCATCTAAGGAGGCAGGGTCACACCCCAAAGGTTCCAGGGGAGTGTGGTGATTTGCATGAAATGTCCCCATATGTGGGTATCTAAACACCTGGTCCCCAGTTGATAAGGTTTGGGTAGGTTTAGGAGGTGTGGCATAGCTAGAGGAAGTGTGCCACTGGGGGCGGGTTTTGAGGATTCAAAAACTATCCCGTTTCCGGTTATGCTGCCCTTGCTTCCATTCTGCAGTTTGAGATATAAGATCTCAGCTGCCGCTCAAGCCACTCTCCTGTCCCCTGTTGTCGCGCCCTCCCCATCATTATGAACCCTAACCCTGTAGAGCCCTGAGCCTACAAACTGCCTTGGTCATAGTGTTTTATTACAGCATAGAAAATAAAGATGGGGAGTCTCAGGCCCAGTTCCAGAGTCTGGTAAGGACACCGACTCACCCTCTATATTCGATTGGTGGCTTTGCGCATGTGCGTCTCAGTGCCTGGAGCAGAGTGATGCAGGCTGATGCTGGCTTCTTAGTCTCCAGGGACTAGTGTCACTACATATCTGTCATGCTACTTGAGACCTATGCTTGTGTCCAACGTCACCTAGGTAGAGGCCCAGGAGACTCCCTCTGCTCCCACACCTGCTGTCTCCATCACATACAGCTGCACTACCCCCACATCCCAAGCCAGTTGCTCTCACAGTCCCCTGAGCATCACAACGGGAGGGTGTGTTTCATTGCCTGCCTTCCACGGGGTATGGCTGCCAGGCTTGCAACTGAGCTGGCTGGTGCCCTCATCCTCATGGAGACCTGTATCTGTGACCTCTGCATTCCTCCCTCTGTGTGTTGGGGGGGTGGGGTGCAGGTAGAGATGCTGGTCACGGTAGAGAGGAGCCACACCAGTAGGGTCCAGACACAAGGCCCCAGCACACACCCCAGGTGACACCTGGGAGCCTGTGGCAAGGGGTACTTGCCCTGGATTTTACCACGCCCACTGCCTCCTCCCACCTGTCAGACTGTTGGCCTCCCTCCTGAATGCCGGTGGGATTTCAGTCCTGGCTCCTTCAGGTGCTCCAACAGCGCCATTATCAGTCCCGCTTTGGTGGCTCCGCACTGCTTCCCACCCTACTGGCTCCTTCTACAGACAAAACCTCCCAGAACATACTTGGCAGTTCCTCAGTTTCTGCCCGGCGAGAGGAAGAGTCCTGAGGAAACCCAAACATCAGTTCACAATGCCCCGGCAGCTTTGATTGGTTCCTTTTTGAATCTGTCCTGTGGCCTGGGAACAGGATTCTCCAATTGGTGTCTGCCTGACTCAGGCTTAGCCCCTGGGGAGATGGCCTGGCAGAGGTTGGGATGAGGTTAGTGGTGGCAATAGGTACTGGCCAGTGCCCAAAGGACAAATGTCCATTTCCGGTGTCCTTGTTTTGCTGCCAGGCCATCTTTGTCAAGAGTAGTAAGCAGTTTCAGCAGTCACTGTAAGGACGATGTTTAGTTCCAAGGATTAAAGTTAGGACTCTGTGCATGTAAGACAAGACCTCTACCACTGAGCCACACCCCAGCCCCTCACTGGGGGATTCTAGGC
>JABTXL010006015.1:1161638-1210781 GCA_025134845.1 Neodon shergylaensis
ACCTCCCTGATCATCTTCATCACCTCCCTGATCATCTTCATCACCTCACCGTTGCCCTTCTCCCTGTCTGCATGCCTCCCAGGGAGTCTGTGTATCTCCTACTCCCTCAGTGTGTAACTGCAATCTGAACAGGGGCAGAAGAGACAAGAGGGACCCTGGAGCTCACTGGCCAGTCAGTCTAGCACAATTGGTGAGCTCAAAATGCAAAGAGAAGTGACTGGGGAAGACAGTCAGTGTTGACCTCTGAGCTACACACACACACACACACACACATGTACACATACACACACACACACACACACACACACACACACACTGGGGAAGACAGTCAGTGTTGACCTCTGAGCTCCACGCACACACACGTACACACACACACTCACAGCGGCCTCACTGAGAAAGTGGCACCGTGTGGAATCCAGGAGAATGAAGACAGGGAGGGACTGGATGAGAGCACAGTTAGGAAAGCCAACTCCCGGATGTACAGAGCCGAGCTGGTGAGTTAGTGGAGACCATGAGTTCAGAGGTGATGAGGGCTCAGATGTGGGACTAACACACAAAGGGACAATGACACCTCAGCCTTTAGCTGGAAGGGGATGGCTCTGGGGCAGGGTTGTGGGACCTGACTCAGCGGTATGAGCTTCCTCTGGCTGCAGTAGAGAACAGAAGACAGGGACTGCGGATAGGGGCAGGAGACAAAGCAGAGGCCTTTGGGACTCTGGGACTGGGGAGGGGGGTAAGAAGCTGGGTTTGAATGAGGACAGTGGAGCCGGAGGCAGGAGCCTGCTTCTGGAACACTCTCCTGGGAAGATGTTCTCTGACTGTCTGTCCTGGCAGGGTAGGGGTGGGCTCAACAGGACTCTGCTGTCCTTTGTCATCCCACCGCACACACACAAGACCTGGGTCTGACCTTTCATGGTGTGACTTGGCCCTAAGTCACAAGTCACTAAGCCAGTCACAGCAAGCTCAAGAGCTACGGGCACTGGGACAGTCCCTTGGAAATACCAAGATAATCAGTCACAATGGGGTGTGCCCGGCTCAGCCATGCTCAGAGCTCAGGATTGGTCTCTGGGATCAGGGCAGGGAGGCTCAGAGTGGCTGAGGATGCTGAGATGGGAACCAGGCTGCCAGAAGGCAGCAGAAGTGCCAGCCAAACCCCAAGATCTGCACACTCACTGTCCCCACAGCCTCGGGGCCTGGCTACATAGGCAAGGGGTTAAGTCAGGACAGGGTGTTGGTAGCCAAGGGTCACTGGCTGGAAACTGATCCCTGAACAAAGACTATGAGGCAGGAGAACAAAGGCTTTTATCCAGGGGGAAATCAATATGTAAGGTATTTAATATAGAGAAATATATTAATATATAGATCATACATAAATATGATTTCTTATCCTCAACTAAACTCTTTAAGTTTTAGATTACTCTATTCTTCATTTTAAAAATGTATTTACATGTCTTCAGTGCATGTGTGTGTATGTGCATGTGTGCGTGTGTGCCCTGCGGAGGTCAGAGGACAACTTTCAGTAGTCACTTCTCTCTACCGTGGGTGGCCAGGGTTCAACTCTGGTTTCCAGGTTTGGCAGCAAGCATTTTCCCCTCACTGGCCCAGTGTTACTCCAGCCCAAATGTCTTCATTCTTTCCACACAGTGTGGTAGTCTTGTGATTAACATTGTTTTGTGTTAAGGATGGGCATCCCCCTCCTCCCCCTCCCTTGCCCTCCTCCATCTCCAAAAAGACCAATAACAAAGACTCTCCTGACAAGGACACTGCCCTGCTCAGTTGAGCATTCCCTTCTCGCCTACCCAACAGAAATAAGTTAAAACAGTCAGCAGGGCCAGGTCACTTCAGAGAGCCCCCCATGTTGCTTAAACGATGATAATCCCCCCCCAAACTAAAGCAACTTAAAGCAACTTGTTTTTATAAATTCTTTTCGTTTTCTTTCCCCCCCCCCCTTTTTTTTGAGACAGGCTCTCACTATGTAACCCTAGCTATCCTAAACTTGCTGTGTAGACCAGGCTAGCCTCAAACTCACAAAGATCCACCAGCCTTCCTATCCTGACTGTTGGGATTTAAGGTATATATCATCATACCTGCCCTCATTTTTCTAAATCTTTGCTTTTTCTACGCTGTGGGTCTGGCTGATCTTGAGAGGTGCTTACCAGTTACATGGAGCTCTTTGTTTTTTGTTTTGTTTTGTTTTTTTGAGGGGGGGTAGTTTCAAGACAGGGTTTCTCTGTGTAACTCTGGCCATCCTGGAATTCACTCTGTAGACCAGGCTGGTCTCGAACTTAAAGATCCGCCTGCCTCTGCCTCCCAAGTGCTGGGGTTAAAGGTGTGCGCCACCATTGCCTGGTTACATGGAGTTTTTTAATTCTTTTCTCTGTCCTCACCCAACAAAGGCCAATTGAAGGCCTAAAAAGAGAAATGTCTGGTTCTCTTCTCCCCCTTGGCTCTTTAACTATCCCCAGCCCGGGAATGGGTGGCAGGCTTTGGTTTTACACCACAAGCTCCCCCTCTTAGGGTGCCCCCCAATAAAGTCTTTGCTGTGGTCAAGTCACTCTCCCCTTTTGTTTGCTTTACAGGAAGATTTGATCATTCGTGTGTTTATATAATCATGTGGATATGCCGCAGTGCACACGAGAGGCCAGAGGCCAACTTGCAGGAATCTCTTCTCATCTTCCATCCTGTGGGGCCTGGGAATCGAACTCAGGTCATCAGGCTTGGCAGCAAGCCCCTTTACTTACAGAACCATCTTGTCTGACCTGTTTAATTTGGTTTTTGTTTTGTTTTGTTTTTGAGACAGGGTCTCCACAGGTAGCACAGGCTGGCCTTGAACTCCTCATCTTCCTGTCTCAGTCTTCCCAGTGCTGGGATAACAGGCCTCTACAAGTCATGTCCAGCCCCAGGTATTTTTGTCGGTTAACTTGCCAAAGCCTTTGGGTGATGTGGGATTCCCCTTTGTATGCTGTCAATACAATTGGTTAATGAATAAAGAAAACTGGCTTGGCCTGATAAGGTAGAACAGAGCTGGGGGAAGGGAAAACTAAACCAAATGCTGGGAGAAAGAAGGGCAGAGTCAGAGAGAAGCCATGTACCCCAGCCAGAGACAGACGCAGGATGGAACCTTGCCAGTAAGCCACAGCCACATGGTGATACAGATTGCTAGAAATGGGTTAAATTAAGATGTACAAGTTAGCTAATAAGAAGTTATAGACCAAACAGTGTTTTAAATAATATAGTTTCTGTGTGGTTGTTTTGGTTCTGGGCAGCCTGAACTAACAAGCGGCCCCTCCTCACTATATTTGGTGGTGGGGGGAAGCCCATATTATTTACTTCTTTCTCTTCTCTGTGGACAGATACACCCTGGTTTCCATGGCTCCAGACATCCTGTGGGGGTCTTGGCTACACAGACATCCCTGAAGAAACCCCCGTCTGGGGTCAGGAGCCAGCCTGGACCTAGAGCAATCCTCAGTGAAAACGGAGGACATATGGGGCCTGGTCACCCTGCGGAGACAAACCCTACTCTGTTGTTGCTGCCAGGTGATGTTTGGGTCCGGGTAGTCCAGGCCGGAGAACCAGGAAATATAGCTCACTGTGTTGAAATAGCCCGGTCTTTAAATGTTAGCATCTGTCTTGCTCCATTTTCTGCCATCCTAACAGGATACCTGGAGCGGGGACACTTAGAATGAACTGCTCTGTGTTTGGGTCATTGATTCTGGAGACCAGGAAGTTCAACTGAGTGTGGTGCAAGCTTCTGGTGAGGGCTTTCTGGTCTCATAACCTGGTGGTAGAAGATGGAAAAGCAAGTGAAGGTAAGAAGCAAGTGGCTTGCTTTTAGGACAGCCCACTAGTGAGAACTAACCCACGCCCATGGTGTCCATCAGGATCTAAGGCCCCACCCCTCAACATCCTTCTCCTAAGAATCAGTTCCCCAACAGACCAACACTGTAGCCACAGCAGCAACTGTTACTTTCTTGGTAACACTATGCGAAGTAAAGGAAATGTACAGTGGTTGGATTCAGGCCAGGGGCCTCCAGGTTGTGAAGGTCAAGGGTGAAGGAAAGAGTTGGGCACTTAAAGGGCAAGTGATCTCAGGCAGATGGAATGGCTGCTGGGAAAGCGCTGGGCCAACCTCCCCTAGAGCATTCTGGGATTCGTAGTAACTACAGTAGGATGATTGACAGCTGGTGTGGGCTGAGTCTCTCCTCAGTTTGCCTGGTCCCCTCAGCTGGAGAGCTCACACTGAAAGCCCCAATATTCAGCCACAGGAAGCATTTGTTTGGTCTATAACCTGTTAAGCATCAGCAGGTATGGTGGTGGCACACCTGTAGTCCCAGTGGAGGCAAGTGGGTCATGAGTTCAAAACCAGCCTGGGTTAAACTGTAAGCCCCTGCCTCAAAAACAAAACACAAAATTTTATAATGTTAAAAACCAGCTTCTTGAGAAATCTGGAGAGGTCATCATAAAACAAACAGACAAAACACTTTTAAGGGGCTGGAGAGGTGGCTCAGAGGTTAAGAGCACTGACTGTTCTTCCATAAGACCCAGGTTCAGTTCCCAGCACCCATATGGTGGCTCACAACCATCTGTAACTCCAGTTCCAGGGGTTCAAGACCTCTTCTGACTTCTGTGGGCACTGCATGCATATAACTCATACATATACACGCAGACAAAACATCCATACTCAAAAATACATGCTAAAAACAAACTTTTAGGGGCTGGAGAGATGGCTCAGATGGTTAGCATGTTCACACAGAACAAGGACCTGAGCTCTCCTTTCCTGGTGTTCTTAGACTCAAAAATAAAAGAATTTTAAATCAGACTCAAAAGGAAGTGTTGTATTAGTATTTGTTTGGTTTGTTTTGTGGTGTGAAGAGACAACATTTAACTGGGGCTGGCTAATAGTTTATAGGTTTAGTTCATTCTCATCATGGCGGGAAGCATGATTGCACACAGACAGGCATGATGCTGGAGCTGGAGAGGAGGCTGAGAATCCTGCATCTGGATCCGCAGGCAGCAAGAAGTGAACTGGCTTGAGCATCCGAGACCTCAAAGCCCACCCCCTAGTGACATACTTCCTCCAGCAAAGTCACACCCACTCCAACAAGGCCACATCTCCTATTAGTGTCTTTTCCTGTGAGCCTACGGGCACCATTTTATTTAAAATATCACAAGAAGTTCAAGGGCATTTTTATTAGAAGTGAAGCAATAAACATCAGGCCAGGCAAACTTGATCTCAGCAGCTGCCTGAGGAAGGAGATGGAGAAGAGGAAGAGAGAAAGTCATCTCCTTGGCAACGAAGGTCTGTATAAGAAAAACCCAGAATGCCAGGGAAAGCATGCTTAGGACTTTTGGCAGGTACATGAAAGAAAAAGATAGTAAAGAAAGGAAAAAGCATGCTCTTGAGGGAGGGAGAGACTGTTAGGTACAGTGCTACAACATCTGCACCAGGGGGGGCTTTGGAGAAGGATAAATACATTATCGCATTAAGAGGATAACTATTCCTCCCATCTCCTTAGCATGGATTTAGCCAATCACCTTTTCGAGGGATAATCTAGCCAGGTGATTGACAGGCCTAGCTGGATTAACTCTTCAGGGGAGTGTCCCAGTTAACTTTAACTGCCAATCAGCTGCAGCCTAGAACCTGAGAATGGAATCCCAGTGGAGGAATTGCCTAGCTCGGACTGACCTGTGGACATGTCCTGGCTGTTTAATGATACAGGGGAGTTCAGTCCACTGTGGGGGGCACCATTCCCTGGGCAGGTGATCCTTGGTTGCATAGGAAGACTAGTTCAGTGTGAGGGTGTGAACAGGACAAGCCAGCAGTGTTCTTCCATGGCTTCTGCCTCAGCTTCCTGCCTTGACTTCCCTCCACGTTGATCTGCAAGCCGAAAGAACCTGTTGCCTTCCCTAAGTCGATTTTTGGTCAGAGTGATGGCAGTGAAAGCAAGCGAGCTAGAGAGTAGGAGACTAAGGTGAGTAATGTTCTAATCTTTGGAGCAGATCAGAAAGTCTTGTCCCCACCCAGGCCAGAGGTAAATTCCATCCTTTTGACCTGGAGGACACAGCTTTATCTTAAAAGGCTGGGACAGAGCCTTTTGACCTATCCTCCACGCCCCCAGAGGCGGTCTTGCTAACCTTTTGTCTCTGCTCTCAGTGCATTCCTGAAAATGTTGCGAGACTCAGAGACCACACAGAGGGCTGCCTTTTTGTATTAAGTAAGAACACCCACAGTGCTGAGAAACCACAGCCTGCCCCAGGGTCCACAGGTTGCTCTGGGCCAAATGATCCACAAAAACCAACATGAGGGCGCTGGACAGCTGGCTTAGAGGCTAAGAGCTCTTCTGTCCTCTGCAAGAGCCCAGTTCCGTTCCCATCACCCATGGTGGTCGGCTCACAAACTCCTGAAACTTAAGCTGCAGGGGATCCAATGCCCTCTTCTGGCCTCCGTACATATGTACAGACATACACAGACACACACAGACACACACAGTCACACACAGTCACACACACACGAATAATAATAAAAATGAAATAAGCCGGCGATGGTGGCGCACGTCTTTAATCCCAGCACTCAGGAGGCAGAGGCAGGCGGATCTCTGTGAGTTCGAGGCCAGCCTGGTCTACAAGAGCTAGTTCCAGGACAGGAACCAAAAAGCTACGGAGAAAACCCTGTCTCGAAAATAAAAAAAAAAAAAGCAACAGGAAGGAAAGATACTTCCAATAATCTTATCAACTATATTAATATATGTTGTTATAAAATATATTGTGTATCAATCATCCCTCTGCACCTGCCAGTTCCATGTGGGAGAGTTCATCCACTTCCGAGAAGTACTCTGGAGAAAAAACAAGACAGAACTGTGTTTTCCTGAGGATATCTGACCTTGGACCTTACCCTGTGATGTCCTCTAAAACTGCTTCAGGCAGCATTCATCACCCTCTGGGGTGGACACAATGGCCAGGATACAGAGTAACAACCTGACATTTCCACTATACTGAGTATTACAGGCACTCTGAGGGTGATTTTTAAATCTACAGCAGACATGTCTAGATTCTGGGCCAATACTACAGCAATGTAAACAAGGAACCTGAACAGAGAAGCCATTGGCATAAGGGCATCCTGGCATCCTGGCAATAAGTGTAAACCCTGAACAATGCGTGCACATTTTAGTTTGTTATTTTATTTTACTTAATATTTTTTAACAACTGAGACAGGATCTTGCAGCACATCCTGGGCTAACCTAGGACTTGCTGTGTAGCCCAGGCTGGTCTCAAACTCAAATTCTTCTGGCCTCAGTCTTCCAAATGTTAGGACTGTAAGTACACCAGACTGCCCTACCCTTAACAGTTTCAATCAAGCTTAAAAAATACTTAGTTTGCCAGGCGGTGGTGACGCACGCCTTTAATCCCAGCACTTGGGAGGCAGAGGCAGGCGGATCTCTGGGAGTTCGAGGCCAGCCTGGTCTACAAGAGCTAGTTCCGGGACAGGCACCAAAGCTACAGAGAAACCTTGTCTCGAAAAACCAAATAATAATAATAATAATACTTAGTTTTTTTAAATTATGCGTCTTTGTGCGGGTGGGTATGTGTATGCGTGTGCAGTATCATTGGAGGCCAGAGGCATTGGATCTCCTTGGGGTTGTGAGCCGTGGGTTCCAGGAATGGAATCCAAGTCCTCTTCAAGAACCGCTAGCACTCTTAACTGCTGAACCATTTCTACAGCCCCCTCAATTAAGCTTTTTTAAAAAGACAGTATATTTTTAGGATGTAAAATTCCAAAGTATAAGTGAAAGTACCAGTCTCTCCACCACTTTCTCCCAGGTCCCGTCCCCACACCGGTAGATATGACTCTCCAGAGATAGTTCGTCCCTATACAGGTACACACACACACACACACACACACACGCACGCACGCACGCACATACATCTCTGCCATAGTGACATCACTCCCCACTCTGCCCTCCCTCTCCCCACACCTAACTTTGGTCCTTTTATAAGGGGCCTGGAGATCCACTTATATCTGACCACAGGGCGCCATTCAAGACAGTCAGTCTTACCGTGCTTGATGGTCTCACGGTGTCCTGCCTCACAATTTACTCATGATTCTCACCTGGTTCCTCTAGCATCTGGGCTTGCACCCAAGAAGGGCAGAGACCCAAGCCCCCCACCCTCCACCCCAACCCCCTGCTCTCCGATGCTTGTAGTTCCTACATTGACCAGCAGAGGGAAACACCATCCTATTCTTGGGACCACCAAGGGCTTTGGTGGGTTTCCCAAGGGGCAGTCAAGCTAGTGGCTTGGGGAAGGATGTGTCTAGGTACAAAGAACTCCTAAGCGGATCTGGGATCCTCTGCATTCTATCCCTGGCCAGACCTCTGCCAGGTCTCTCCTTCCTCTGTTTCTATCTCTGTGTATGCTTCCTACCCTCAGGGAGAAGTCCGCTCATTTATGGTAGGCAGAAAACTTTTCCCTAGGTTTGGGGCTCAGGAGTTGCCCCAGGGAATACAGACCAATGAGCTACATCAAGGAGGGAGGCCATGATGCGAAGTGGGTGGAGGGGTCTGGGTTTTTTTCCCTTACCCCCCAGACCCTTGACCCTAAGTCCCCTTTAATTCTCCAATCCACACCCACAACAGCAGCCTCTCCCTAGCCTGGTGCCTCTGGGGCTCCACCCCACCACCCCCACGGTAGTGTTGGGGGTCGTCTGGAGTCCAGCTTGTAGCCGAATAGAAGCCACCCCTTTCCTGGTCCTGCCCCTCCCAGTGACCCCAATCCTCTGCCAGCCACTCAATGGTGCCTTGTTCTCCATCCAGCCCCCAGACAAAAGTCCTTCTGTGTAAAAAGGCGGAATTTGGGGGGAGGGGGCACCCCCAACAGGGACCATGTGGGGGGCTTGTACAGACCTCAGGCGGAAGGAGTGCAGAAGGAGGAAGGGGCAGGAGAGGGAGGAGGGTAAGGTGGGGGCTTATCTGCAGTGGAGGAAGGTCTTTCTGACATCCACACCCACACCCTCTCCAGAGCATCCTCCCATTGGCTGTGCATTCCTGGGAGAAGCACGGCTCGGGGTCTACAGTCTGGTGCCCAAATGCCAGTTCCATTCTCGGTCTTCTAGGGCCTGGTCTATGAGCCCCAAGAACCACAACCCCACCTCTGCCCACCATGCAAGAGTCTCCTTCATATGACAACTGCGGCCATGTCAGTATCTTCTACTAACCCCTCTGCCCTGCCGACAAAGAATCCAGGACGGACAGAGGGTTTTTAACTCCTAAAAATGCCAGCAATGCCACCCCCAAACAAAACTATAGCTGGTGCTGCACACCTTTAATCCCAGCATTTGGGGGGCAGAGACAGGTGGATCCTGATGACACCAAGGTCAGCATGGTTTGCAATGTGAGCTCCAGGCCAGCCAGGGCTACATAGTGAGACCCTGTCTCAAACAAACAAACAAAGAAAAAGTCCTTCTGAAGCTAAATCAGAGAAGGATCTCATAGATGTTCTGCTTTAACCACATCCCTCTAAAAGGATGGTTTGACACTAAGGAGACGGGAACCTTCCCCATTCTGGGTCTCCTTTGGAGTTCAGGAGACTGGATAAAACATCTTCCCTCCTTTACGATGCTAATCCCCAGCCCACCTTGATCCCCTTCCACTTCACCAGAGGCTACTGTAGCTAGAGAATGGGTAGGACTGTCCCTTTAAGGGAGGAATGGGGTGGGGGCGTCCCTGGCCTCAGGGAGACCTGACTTGTGCCTGCCTGCCCAGGTTTGCTCAGGGCGTGGCAGTTGTGGATAAAGGGCTGCCCAGGCTTGGCAGTCCGCTTTCTGCTTTCTCCCGGAACCGCCTCTCAGCCTGTTGAGCTACTCAGGTGAGCGGCCCTGGGGGCCCCTTCCTTTCGGAGCCCTTTGCCTCTGTCCCCCTCCTCTCCCTGGCTCTCCTCTGACTGTCCTCGCTACATAGAACTGGGGTTAAAGATCCCAACAGTCTTCCAGCTTCAAGATTTCTTTTCTGGGGGCAGGAGACTATCCTCTCCTGCCTCAGTTGACTGCTCCTCACGGCTCGACTCTGTGGGACTAGATTAGACAACTGGGGTAACCCACCTGGCATTTACAGTGGGGATCAGGGAAGACTGGGGGCGTCTGAGTAGACAGGAAGTTATTACAACATGGTATCACGATTGGGAATTTTCTTCGGGGTAAGGTGGGGACGGGTACCTGGGGGTAACTCAGTAAACAAGAAGTAATTTAAGTGCGGAGGGATGACGCGGATGGGGGCTGTGTCTGTATGGACACGCATGTGATATAGGGGCACGCGGATGATGATGAATGCCAGGAAAGAGGGGTGCTCTCCTCTCTGGAGGCTGTAAAGTGTGACTTGGGTAAGAGATGTGGGGGACTCAGATGACGAGGGTTTATGCAGGATACCCCGACAGATGTGGCCATCCTGCACCCGTCGTGGAGGAGGAGAGAACGCAGGAGGCAGTGATTGCAGCTGTCCTCCGGCTTGCACAGCCAGGAAGTAGATGAGGGTAGGTAGTGTCTCAGGCAAGCAGGCAGCTCTCTTCAGAACACAGCACCAGCAGGACAGGACAGTGAGGGTAGATGGCGGTTTCCAGCTCCCTGACGCCCTGCAAATGCCAGGGTCGAGACTGCGCAATGGCAGGGCTGCAGATGGAATCTCTGTCTTCCCCCACCCCCGCCCAGGCTCTCAGATTTTGGGTGTTTTGTGGGGATGGCAGAGTGCGGGCCTTTCGGGGCCTCAGAGGGGTCTGTAGGGAGAGAGGTTAAGAGGCAAAACCCAGCAGTGTGACAACAGCGTATGGTGTTAGAAGAGTTCAGAAGTGACGGCTGTGACGGCAGCGCCGAATTCATCCAGCTGTGAAGATGATATGAGGGAGTCAGGGTCAAACTGAGAAAAATGCATGGGCTGGGCGCTCAGGCAGAGCCGTCTGCCACAGCTAGTGTCTTACACACGCAGGCAACAGAATATTAGGAGGCAGCCTTCGACCACAGACATCTGCAGCATGTACCCCTAAACACCACTCCAGCTCCCCAAGGTGCTTACTGGGGCCTTAGACATATGAGATATAGTCGCCAAATCTACTACAGAAAAAAAATACAATCTAAATCTAAAATAATGAGTTGTATGTGGTGTGTGTGTGTGATGAGTATTAAATCCAGGACCTGGAGAGTAGGCTAAGCAAGCCTCCAGTGCAGGGCCACTCTCCTGGGCCCTCATGGAGAAATTCTAGGCAGGGGCTCTACCACTGAGCCACACCCCAACCCCTCACTGGGGGATTGTAGGTAGGTGCTCTACCACTGAACCACACCCCCAACCCCTCACTGGGGGATTGTAGGCAGGGGCACTCCCACTGAGCCACACCCCAGCCCCTCACTGGGGGATTCTAGGCAGGGGCTCTACCACATCCTCACTGAGAGATCCTAGGGAAGAGCTCTATCATTGAGCTGCATCTCACATCCTCCTTTTATCTTTTGTTTTGTGAGATCTCACTAAGTTATTCAATCTGGCCTTGCACTCTGTATTCCAGGTTGGCCGTGAGTTAGCGTTTCTCCTGCCTCAGCTTCCCTGGTAGCTTACATCACAGGTCTGGACCAATTTAGATGGATGGAGAAGCTGAAGGATTTCCCAGGCCTCTGGGGGTGGACCCAGGGAGATGGAGATGTCTGTGTGAGCATATGGGACACCCCTGCACCATCGGTGGCTGGCTGCATTCCTTCTGAGTGTGTGCTTTGGTGGGTAAAAAGGGTTAGTTCTGAAGGGTGACATCAGGGCTGCTAGGGATTGAGAAAGGAACCTGCAAGGTCACTGGGCAGTGTCCAGCATGTGGGGAATGGGGACAAGTGTTCGCACTTACTATCTTGATGTGTGTGTGTGTGTGCGCGCGCGCGTGCGCGCGCGCGCACGTGAGCTTCTGATAGCTGAACAGGGCAAGCACGGGAGGTGCACAGAGACCAGGAGTTTATTTCAGGCCTCCAGGGTGACAGAAAGGCAGACTGTTATGGACAGAGCTGTATGGAAAGGGGCTCTGTGCTGAGCGAGCCTCACTGGGGAGCTAGAGGGGGCAGGTTGCTGCTAAGTGAAGCCCCAAAGGGCCAGGGACTGGGGTGAGGAGCAAGCTCAGAGGCTGAGTCAGGGGCGAAGGCTAGGGTAGGGGGCAAAGACTGGATTTGAGCTGGGACAGGGGAGAACGCTCAGTGGGGTCTGAAGGGCAGACCCAAGGGTGGGGCAGAAGCTAGGAACCCCCTCTGCACATGCCCCACCGACCTGGAATTATTTCTGCCATACTCCCACCCAGGAGCCCAGGGAGTCAGCTCAGGCCCCAGCTAGAAGCCTGCAGCGTGTGGGCAGAACCGGGCAGGCTCCAAGCTGTCTGTGGGAGCCACTCCCAGAACCCGGGCCTCATGCCACCTGGCTCCTGACACCCTACTCCCCAAAACACCCCGAGGCCCTCACTGTTCTGCGTTATAAACCTCTAGTGGGGGAAAAGGCATTGTTTAAATCTTGTTTTCAGGACCAAGTGATCTTGGACATCGACTTTCACCTCTCAGAACCTCAGTTTCCCCATCATACAGACATGGATAACAAGCTGAATGTGGTGCTGTAATCCTAGCACTTGGAGAGCTGAAGGCAGGAGGATGACAGATTTAAGGCCAGCCTGGACATAGCAAAATACCACTCCACCTCTTCTCTCCAAGAAAAGATTCATGCTGGGCCGTGGTAGCGCATGCCTTTAATCCCAGCACTCTGGAGGCAGAGGCAGCCAGATCTCTGTGAGTTTGAGGCCAGCCTAGTCTACAGAGTGAGTTCCAGGACAACCAGGAATACATAAAAACCCTGTCTCGAAAGACAAAAAAAAAAAAAAAAAGATTCATTACGGTAAAACCTAAATTCACTGTCCAGGCAATGCAATGGCTGCTCCTTCCCGGAGCTTGAGTGCTCGCCCAGCCCCCACTTGACTTTGGAGTTTCTTATCTCCAGCCCAGCCAGCTTCAGGCTCACTACCAGCCTTCCTATGTGTACCTTGGGCTGTGCTCCTGTGTGAGCAACAGGTGGGACAGGGAACCAGCGGCACAGGGCCTTGTGTCCTGGTCACTCTGCTAAGACTGGTCCTCTTCTCTGGACTCCTCTAGATCAACACTGTGCCATGCAAGAGGTCGTTCTGAGCCTGCTGGTCCTCCTAGCAGGTGAGTGTCTGGCCACCAAACTGCCCTTTCCCCTGGGCCTCTCAGCTGGGTGGTGACGAGCTGTGTGCATGTGTGAGTGTGTGGGCGCACACGCATGCGTGCGTGTGCGTGTGCGTGCATGCATGTGTGGAGTATGTGGTGTGTTTCCAGTGGGGAGATGCCGTTAAATTTTCCGTGACAGCAAGCCGAGGGATCGGCCCAGTAATCTTGTGTGTCATGGCCTCTCTACATCGCCTTCCCAGATGCATCTAGGAGCCTAGCAGTGATGGAGCAGATAACTGGAGTACCTCGTGCCTCAGTTTCCCCATCTCTGAAAACACAAGAGAAGAACAGCACTTAGTCATAGGGGCTTTGTAAGGCTTCAATGCATTAATGTTTGAACAGCGTGAGACAGGGCCTGGGTGGAGTACTCTCAAGCATTCTTGCCTCAAATATAATTAAGCATTGTTTTTGTCCCTGTAGCAGAACTCAGGCCCAGGCTGAAGCCAAGCAAGCTTTCCGCCAGGATTTAATCCTCTCCCTGTGCTCGTGTTGTGTTTCCCCCTTCCTTCCTCCCTCTGCCTCTTTTGTGTGTGCTTGTGTGCGTGCAACTGTGCGTGTGTGCGTGCGTGCATATGTGTGGGTGTGGCTGTGCCTGTGGCAGCCAGAGGACAACTTTGGCCATCATTTCTTAGGATTCAACCATCTTTTCTTTTATTTTATTAATTATTTTATATGTGTGGCTTTTGCCATTTGAGTGCTTGGCAACTGCGGAGGTCAGAAGAAGGTGTCAGGTCCCCTGGAACTGGAGTTACAGATGTTTGGGAACCATCATGTGGGTGCTGGGAACTGAACTTGGGTCTTCTGCAAGAGCAGTCAGAGTCATCTGTCTCCAGCTGCACCCAAACCTTTTTTTTTTTAACTACTTTTTACTTTAACATTCCTTGGGTACAAGTGGAATAGGGGGGTAAGAATTAATTGAAGTTGCCAACTGAGAGTCATTTCAAAGGGGGTGGTCGGCAACCCCGATAACGGCGGGCTAGCGCTGCGGAGAACTGGGGGCATCGCTGGTATGGAGGAAACAGTCCTGGGAACAGAAACCATCTGCCACCTTGGAGAACAAAGCTTCTCCAGCAGGAGGCGTGGCCAGGCCGCATGTCTGGAAACATTCACTCAGACAGAGGCCAAAAAGTACCCAGAATAGGATCTGTTTCCGGTGGCAAAATGCTGGCATGACTCACAGCTGGGGGTGGGTGGGTGAAACCAAATCTCCATGTCCAGGTGGGACAAGCCAGCGGCTGAATCCTGTGCACTTCGGAGGTTGGGCTGTCCCCCCCCCAGAACATTTCCCTCAGGCAGCAAACCTCCACGGCTCTTCTAGGGCCACCATAGTCACCACTTGTCATTACTTGTTTCCACAGGCCTTCCTGCTCTAGATGCCAATGACCCTGAGGGTGAGTCAGAGCCCACCCCTCCAGCCTACTTACCCCAGACCCCTGCTATTGTCTCAGACTCATGTGTGTGTGCCCTTTCTCTTTGCAGATAAAAATAGTCCTTTCTACTACGGTAAGAACAGCATCCCTTTTTGCTTCTTCCCAATCCTACACATTATTTTGTATCAAGGGTCCCACACAAGGGTGCCTGACAGTTCACAGTGACCCAGGGGCCAGGATAGGAGAGGGTTTGAAATGGGTCACTGAGTATCCAGGCAGATTACAGGAATCAGTTGTGAGGGGTAATGCAAGACAGACACGGGACTGAGTCCAGTCTGCAAGCTGCGTTAGGTTCAGATCAACCTCCAGAAAGTTGGTCATGAAAATCTTCCCAAAGAAGGTAGGTAATTCTACCCCCCTCTTCTCCACTTCCAGCTTCCACTGGGAGCTGCCCCTTGCCTCCTGCCCTCTCCTTCTCCACTGACCTTCATCCCTGCTCCAGCTATTGTCCTCAGATACAGAAGGCATCTGCCAATCGCACGACCTATACACGTGCTTGTCCTTCTGCCTGGACCACTGTCTTCCATGCATCTTCAGGGCCACTCTGTCTCCCTGCAGATCTCCGTTCCATTGGGGCCTCCTCAGGGAGCCTTGCTCGACAGTGCTCTCTAAAGACCCGCATCTTGACTTTCTATCTTTCCCCCCACACTGATGCTTTCTCTTCAGACGGCTTCTCTGCCCCTGAATGCATCTGAAGCATCTTGCTTGCTTGCATATGAACTGCAATGTGTGCACAATGGGGCTGGGGTTTTGCTTTTTTCCCTTTTACTGCAGTGGAGTGAGTTGGGAGATTAGAGCGGGTGGGTGAGCTGGGCTAGCCTTGAGATTTTCTCTGTTTCTCAGATTGGTATCGACTCAGAGTCGGCGGGCTCATCTGTGCAGGGATTCTCTGTGCTGTGGGCATCATCGTCCTTATGAGTGAGTACAGGAACTGTGGGAGGGGGCGGAATGAATGGGGAAGGGACTGCGTGGTCCTTCCTCTGACCACAACCCTCTCCAACAGGTGGAAAGTGCAAGTGCAAGTTCAGACAGAAGCCCAGGTGAGATGGGTTCTGGGCATGCCCAAAAGGCTAAGCCTTGTGCAAAGAGAACAGGCCTAGGTACTCTGCCCTGAGGTCTCTTGGGCTTTGTTTCACACAAATCATCCCTTAGAAGGCTTTGGTCCCTAGCTTTGTACAACCCTACAGGGAGAACCAGCCAAGAAAGTGTCTAGGCAAGCTGAGAATCCCTTAGCCCTGCGGGAGAGAACAAATAAGGGATTTATTTGTATGTTATCATTTTTATTTCCCTAGTCACCGCCCGGGGGATGGGCCGCCTCTCATCACACCAGGTAAGACACTCGGGGTAAGGGATGGGTTTAGGGTCACAAGTGGCAGCCAGAGAGGAATTATGCCTATCCTTGCAAACTGACCCCATCCCCCCACCAGGCTCTGCTCACAACTGCTGAAGATGGACCAGCTGACGAGCACAGAGCACCTCTGAGCCCAGGCCCTGGCTTTGGAGGTGGCCTGAACGCTAAGATGACTGTCCCACCCTCTCCTGGCACTGCCTTGTCCGGGCCTCATTCTTACCTCTCTCATGGTAGCAGGCTCGCTGTTCAGTTTTTAATCTAAAATAATTTTACATCGTGCTCATGTGAGCTAGAGACTCTGTGTGTTCTGGAGTGTGGCTGTGGGCAGTGAGGAGGTGGGCAGATGTTGGAGTGGGCCTGGGGGGCCTTGATGAGATGGACACTTGTGCGCAGCAAGTGGCTGAATCTCCATTAGACCTGTGTGTGGGCATGAGACTTCACTCTCTGTCCAGCAGCCTCCTGTCCACTTAAGATGTTCTAGTGATCAACTAGGGACACTTCTGGGAGTGAAAAAGAGCCCTAATCACAAGCAGTGACGTTGAGAATAACTAGGGTTCTAAATAAATAGGGCCATCCTGCTATGCTGGGGCCACTCAGATATCTTAGCCCCACCCCCACCCCTGCAGTGGCCTTCCTGCTCATTCTGAGACCTCACTTTATCATGAGACATTCCCATATACCAAGTGTCCCTTTAATTCCCCAGGGCACCCCTAATAGTCATCAGTGGTCACATGGTGTGAGACCCCGAGCTGACTCCAGGTTTTTTGAGACCCCCACCACCACCCTAATATCAGGGCCTCCAGAAGGATACCATATGACACCCTGGAAAATGCCTAAAACCTTTCAAAACAAAATTCTTGCCCAGGGAACCATCCAGGGCCATCACCCGCCACTCAGCAACATTCACAAGACCTTCCTGCCGTGAGCCCGCAGACAGGACAGGTTGTGGGGAGCACAGGGCATTTATTGATTCTGTCCTTGCCCCTGTCACATTCTGGGTACAGGGTGCCCAGGGCTTTCTCTGATACCCCAGACTCATCATTACCGCTTCACCGTTTCTGCACACACGTAAAAGCAACAAGACGCCAGCAGTCAGTCTTTGGCAGCAGACATGCCTACATGCAGCAAAGTACCAGGCCCGGAAACTGCCCAGCAGCTGTGATGTCACTGAATGTCACAGAGATACATACTCCTCCACTAAAGCCAATGGCCAGATTGGGTTTGAGTGGAAAAGAAAGCTTTCTCTCGGTACTTTATATGGAGCAGGACCAAGGGATCATTGAGGGAGGAATATTTAGACCTCTTGGAGCTAGGCAGATTGCCCTTTTGGTTTCTGTATCCCAGCTCCCTGCTGTGTCCCAGGCTGAGCACCCAAGTCATTGTCTGTGGGAGCATCTGTTCTCAGTCAAAATGTGGCCTCAGACTGCATGGGATCCAAACGTTGTTGGGAGCAGAGAGACCTCGTCCCGTTTGCCCCTAAGCTGCAGATCCTTCAGAGTGTGGGCTAAGCCTGACCCAGGCTGATGCATTTGGATAGTGAGTGGTCTGTATCATATACCCAGATGGTACCCCGATGTCGCAGGACGCCCTTGCCAGCCCCTCAACCACTTCCGGGGTTCTGCCCAGCCTCAGGCACTGAGATCCAGCTCATGGTGCTGGTAGATCTGCGTGGGGCCCTTGAAGCACGCTGCGAATAGAAAGCGTCTTCCTGCCACGGTGACTTGGGCAAAGGCTCGGGGGGCCACCAAGGCCGGGGGTCCCAGCTCCTGTAGCGGCTCCAAGATCCCTTTATCAGGCTCAAGGCGGAAGACCTGGCTGAAGGCGAAGTCGCTGCCCAGGATGGCCAACTGGTCTCGGGCGATTAGCATTGGCTGGAAGACATGGGAACCTCGAGATGGAAGCTGCTGTACCAGACGGAACATGGAGCCATCCCAGCGCATGACCTGCAAGGTGTGGAAGCTAGTTAGAGCCTGGGTCCAGAGGCTCTGGGCCTGCCCGTCATCCTCAAGGCTCTGGAGGACTTGTAACATGAGCCTGTGGGTCCTCAGTTTCTCTGTAGATTTTTTTTTTTTTGAGACTTGCTGGCAGTGACTGACTGTCTCAAACCTTCCTAGTAGTGAGACGACAGGCCTGTGACACTAACACTATGCCTAGCAGCTTCCTTATTATATACATAACATTCACCTTCTCAGAGCAGATAATTAATTGTTCTAGACCTTTCTCTCTCCCTCGCATGCTACAGAGTGCCCAGCAAGGGTCTATTGATCTTACTGTCATGCGTTACATTTATCCAATCTGTTCTGGCTGCACCCTGACCCAGCTTCCAGTCTCCTACTGGTCCCTGACTCCTGTTCTTATCTCCACTGTTTTCCCTTGGAGACCCCTCAAATAACTGAGTTGGGGGGGGTCTGTCCCCAACTGTACCTCATTCTGAAAAGAGAATCCTGGAGACGGTGAGCGGGGTCTAACACCAGCTCAACCTTGAGGGGGTAGTCTCCCAATGGGAAGGGTGTGGTTGGAGTTAACTGTCATCCTGGAATGTTCTAGCGTTACAGAGCCAAGCTTAGCAGAGTAGAACAAGCTTAGCAGAGCAGATCATGTTGGCACATTCCTGTTACAACAGCACAGGGCTGAACCATGAGATTGAGGCCAGCCTGGATTGCATGTTAAGACCCTATCTGATTCTCTGCCTCGGGCTCTAGTTCATCAGTTGAGGGTCGGGAGTGCAGCTCCGTTGTGGAGCTTATGCCTGGAATCCACTATAAAGGGGCTGGGGTGTGGCTTGCTTGCCTAGAATTGGTTGTGGGTGAGGCTCAGTGGTAGAACCCATGCCTGGAATTCACTAGTGAGGGGCGGTCCAGCCCCCTGTCAACTGCTGTGATCAGGCCTGGACCCCACTGCCTGCCCCCAGTCTCACCATGGAGTCCCCAATGTATCGTGTCAGGCAGAGGAACACATCTCCACCGGCCTGAAAGTGTTTCGTGGCATAGACATCTTCGGCCTCTGGGATGTCTGTGCGCCTTTCGAAGCGGCCACCAAACCAGTGGAAGAGCACTGGCCTCTGGGAGGCTGAAGCAAGCAGCAGATGCGGTCGGCCATCCAGCTCCAGGACCTCAGCGTCGGTGTCGCGGTGCCAGGCGTGCAGGCTCTGGCGTGGGTAGAAGCCGGACCCGTCTCGGCACAGCAGGGTGGTGCTACCAGCTTTGGAGGCATCAGCCACCACGAAGCAGGGCTGCCCATCCAACCACAGGAGTTCGGCATCATTGGGTCGCAGTAGGCGTTGAGGGGCTAGGACCTGTATTGGGGCCAGATGCAGGTCGGCGCTGGGCCGAGACCACAGATATGAGCCTCCCCACAAACGGGCAGCCAGTATGAAGAGGCGTGGGCCCAGCACCAGAGGTTTGCAGGACACCACGGAGGGCGCTGTAGGGAGAGTGGGACACAGTCAGGCTCAGTGGCAATCTGGGGACAGGAGGGAAGGGGCCAGGAGAGGAGGGGAGCTCACCAGACACCTCTTCCTCTGTCCGGAAGCGGTGCACGCTGTAGTCCCAGACCAGGATCAAGCAGCGGCCAGCAAAGGGCTGTGCCAGGATCACGTGAGGTTCCCCCTGATAGGAGAAGGACTCCACGCTCAGTGCCGACTCCCCAACAGTCTGGAGCCAGGACAGTTCTAGAGGCAGCAAGAGAGTCAGGGGTGCCTAGGAGTGGGTAGGAGACCTCATTGCTGAGCCTTGGTTAGCATGTTTTTGAAAAGACTTCACAGAGTTCACCACATAGGGACCTACAGAATGGAACCTTTTTGTCTACAGATGTGTTAACTCTCAGAAACATGAACGTCTTTCTTTTCAAGGCCGTGTGGCATCATCAAATAATCCCTTGGAAACTGTCTTAGACAGATGCCATGGGACACGCTTGTGATCGCAGCCTTGAGGAAGCCGAGGCAGGAGGATCTCTGGTTGCTGGCCAGCCTGGGCTAACAATATAATGCAAGCAAAAATAACATGCTATATATTGTGATCCTGTCTCAAAAACAGAAAACAAAACAAACAGCACATTTAGTTACTCAATTAACTCCACAGCAATCCCGTGAGCTACACTCTGTCACCACGAGAACTTGAGGATAAGTGGCCGGGGCAGCCAGCTAGCCAATGACATTCATTCTCCGGAGCTGGAGCTGGGGCACAGAAGACAGGCCTGTCAGTCCAGCTATTCAGGAGAATGAGCCAGGATGATTGAAAGTTCAAGGCCTGTCTGGGAATCAAGAGTTCAGGATAGTCTCGGCAACTTAATAGCAGACCCTATCTCAAAACCAAAAAAAAAAAGTAAAAAGAGGGTTGGAATGTATGTAACTCAGTGGTAGAGCCCCTGCCTAGAATCCCCCAGTGAGGGGCTGGGGGTGTAGCTCAGTGGTAGAGCCCCTGCCTAGAATCCCCCAGTGAGGGGCTGGGGGTGTAGCTCAGTGGTAGAGCCCCTGCCTAGAATCCCCCAGTGAGGGGCTGGGGGTGTGGCTCAGTGGTAGAGCCCCTGCCTAGAATCCCCCAGTGAGGGGTTGGGGCGTGGCTCGGTGGCTCGGTGGCAGAATGCTTGCCTAACATGTGAAAGATTCTGAGTTTAATCCCTAGTAACACACACACGCACATGCAACACACAGACACACAAACACAGAGATACACAGACACACACCACTTTTTTCATGAAGCATGGAGATGACCATCAGGCAGCCCCACCAGAATGTTCCAGCACCCCTGCTAACACGCTCCCCAGATATCATGATCAAGTTCACAACAGACAAGAAGTGCGATATTCACATCACTGTGTGAACGTGTCCTGGATCTGGCCTCTTTCAATCTGTTTTTCCCATACCCCAAATCACACAGCGTGTCACAACCTAGTCTGAACCATAAAAACAAGGCAGCAGCTAGGGGCTACCCTACTCATGCAGAAGATGGGTTATCTGCTCCCACTTGTGTGGGGTTTTTTTTTATTTATTTATTTTTCGAGACAGGGTTTCTCCATAGCTTTTGGTTCCTGTCCTGGAACTAGCTCTTGTAGACCAGGCTGGCCTCAAACTCAGAGATCCGCCTGCCTCTGCCTCCCAAGTGCTAGGATTAAAGGCGTGCGCCACCACCGCCCAGCTCCCCACTTGTGTTTTTATATGTACAGATGCATGACACGTGCCTGGGGGTCAGAGGGCAAGTGTGAGAGCTGGTTCTCTCCTTCCATCAAATGGGTTCTGGGGATTGAACCCAGGTCATCAGGCTTGGTGGCAAGTGCCCTTACCCACTGAGCCATCTCACCAGACCAGGAAGCTCCTTAATTCACTCTCCAGGTTGTCAGTTACCCAGGCTGTAACTCCATTGGCGGTGTGCCACCCTATATACCAGGTCCTGTTCCTAAGTAGCAAGGTTGGACTAATAAGCTAAAACCGAGAACGTCCAACAAAGGGAATCTTTGTTTTTAGGTTTAGTTTATAATCCTCCAGCCTCAGTCGTTCCAGTGCTGGGATTGCAGGCATGTGCTACCATGCCCTGAAGAATCTTTGAAAAATCAGAGTCCTTTAAATCAGCCCTTCCTGGGCTGGGGAGATGGCTCAGGACACTTGCCAGTCTGATGGAGCTGAGTTCAGTCCCAGAACCCATATGGTACAATGAGAGAATCAGTTCCCGCTTGTCCTCTGATCTCCGCACGTGTGCCATGGTACACATGGGGCCACTACTCCCTCACACACATATTCTGAAACAAACAAAGCCAGTCGGTGGTAGTGTATGCCTTTCATCCCAGCACTGAGGGAGGCAGAGGCAGGCGGGTCTCCGTGAGTTTGAGGCCAACCTGGTCTATAGAGTGAGTTCCAGGACAGCCAGGGCTACATAGAGAAACCCTGTTTCAAAAAGCAACAACAAAAACTGCAAACAAAACCCTATAACTGGTGTTTGCACCCTTCCTTGGCTTCCCTGGTCCTGGCTCTGGGCTTCCTTGGATGCTAATGTCTTCTCCAGTCCTGACCTCCTCACTCCTATCCGGGACTCTGCCTGTGCCTCCCAACTCTGTCCCTACTCCCTGTCTGTGCCTTCTCATTTTGGGGGAATCATCCTGGACTGTGTGGGATTGTCTGACTTCTCTCACCTCAGGAAAGGTGCGATCCAGGGCCACCCATCTCCTGTCCTTCTGCATGACCCAGAACTCAGAAAATGTCACAAAATAGTCTATATATTTGTGAAAGAGCTAAAAGAAGACAAGCTCCAGGGAGGAGGGATGTACCTGCAGCTACCAGGACCAAACAGGTGCATAGGAAGGACATTTAAAGGCCTCCTATTAACAAGACCAGCAAAGACTCACAAAATGCTTGCAAGCCAAGCATAGAGCTGCACACCTGTCTTCGGTACTGGGAAGGATTGCTACAAGTTTGAAGCCAGCTCTGGCTCCATAGTGAGACTTTGTCTCAAAAACAAATCAAAAATAGCGACAAACAAGGGCAGGAGAGATGACTCAGGGTTAGGAGCGTTTGCTGCTCTTGCAGAGAACTGGAGTCCCAGTTCCTAGCTCCCATGTAGGACAGTTTACAACGCCTTTAACTCCAATTCCAGGGAATCCCACATCTGCACTTGAATACACATGCCATACACAGACAAACACACATACGTATTGCAACAACAACCACCATAATAATATAAAAGTCTCTTGTCCCAGGACCGGCATCAGAAACTGTGCCCACAGAAGGTGGAGGAGGCAGACGAGTCACAAGTTCAGCGCCAGCCTTGTTGGTGAACTGAGAGCCTGTCAAAAAGGAAAGAGAAATACTGCCCAGCGTTCAGTCCTCACACAGATCTGGGATCACTGGATACATCTGTGCTTTACAAATGAGGAAACCGAGGCTCAGGGAGGATAACACCTCAGCCCTGTGGCTGCCCCCTTCCTCCCTGATTTCCTCTCTTCTTTGGAGGCCCTGTTGTCCCTCCCACCGCTGAGGAGTTGGGGAGGGGACAAGAAGACTTCACCTGTAGCCCTGCACTTGAACTTCTTCGGGTCAAGGTGGTTGAGTTGCATTTGGGCAAGGGCAGAGGGGCCTGCACAGGCCCCCAGGCCCACGCTGGCATTCACCGTAGGCACCCACTGCAGCAGCCAAAGTACTCGGCAGTCACACTGAAATGGGTTCCCACGGA
The DNA here is from genome assembly GCA_025134845.1 of Neodon shergylaensis. Taxonomy (NCBI): domain Eukaryota; kingdom Metazoa; phylum Chordata; class Mammalia; order Rodentia; family Cricetidae; genus Neodon; species Neodon shergylaensis. Next base: position 1,184,820 of record JABTXL010006015.1, read on the forward strand.
GGTCCCTGGGGTGAGAAGCCAGGAAGAGGCTGTGACCCAGTATCCCTGGCTTAGAGGCTGAGAAACCTTCTCAAGTGAGGGTCTAGGATGGCACCCTCAGGTGACAGGAAAGTTCAAGCAAAGCATACTGGTGCAGCAAGCCTAAGGAGGCCCACCTCTCCCTCCCTATCAACATTTCCAGGCCCTGCCCTCCGCCCTTCCCGAGCCTGAGCTCACACGTGAGTCAGAGTCTCCAGGCCTCGGAACAGGAATCTGGGGAGAGCCTCGAGGTGGTTGTTGGCCAGGCTTCTGATGGAGCAGGAGAAGAAAGAGTTGTCAGCCGTGGCCAGGAGATGCTATGACCTTGAGGGATGGGTCGGGTGCCTATGGTGGAGGACTGGGCTGTGGAGATACACACAGGTGTGTGAGTGAGCGGAGTCCTCTCAGGGCATTCTTGGAGATGGAGCCAATCTTGTTGTCCTCAATGAAGCTGTGGGGAGAGGGTGGAGTGAGGGAGAGGCCCCCAGTGCTGGAGAAACTGGCCCTAGGAAGCCACTGGAAGGGCTTCTTTCTCCTCCCTCACCTAGAATGACCACAAGGAAACCATTCTTCACCAGGCTGCTCTCACAGGAGCCAAGGTCTTGGCTCTATGGTCACCGACAAGCTTATCATAAGTATGGCTACCACCACCACCCTGGCACCAGTGGCACCAATATGTGTGCCTCTCTTATCATCACTGAACTCAGCATCAGCAGCTGCCGTTAACCCCAGAACCATGCTAGTCATCTCCACCCACTTCCAGCAACACCCCACCACCTTCCATTAACACCCATTGCCAACCCCACACCAACATCACACCTTCATGACCAGAAGCAAAACTGTCGCCATGACACCACCACTGCCACCGTTGTTACAAACCTGAGCTGGTACCAACAGCATCACCGTCACCACCAACATTCTCACCACCCACCATCACCCCCAGCATGGTTTTTTCATGAAATGCAGCAGCTTCATCATCATTGGTAAACACAGAGCCAATACCACCATCAAAACTGACAACAGGGCTGGGGCATGACTCAACAGGTAAAGGCGGTTGCCACCATGGCAACCCAAGTTCAATCCCTGGGACCCATGTGGTGGAGGAGAGGCTCTGTTCCCGCAAATTCTTGTCTGACTTCATATATGGGCCATCGAGTATGCACTGTCACCTCACCCCTCCAAATAAATGCAACATTTTTTAGAAACATGGTACCTGGGCTGAGGTGTGCCTCAGAGATAGGATGCTTACCTAGAATACCCCAGGGAAGGGCTGGACATGTGTTTTGGCTTGGTGGTAGAGCCTCTGCCTAGAATCCCCCACTGAGGGGCTGGGGTGTGGCTCAGTGGTAGAGCCCCTGCCTAGAATCCCCCAGTGAGGAGTTAAGAACTACTTTCCTAGCTTGCCTGACGGACCCCAGTTTTCAAAACAAACAAACAAATAGAAAATACAAAACTAGAAAACCCCCACCAACATTCTACCCATTGCTGTAACCAACATCTACACACACCATAAGCACGGGCCCCTACACTGACAATCATCACAAACACCAGTCCCACACACCTTATACATAGCACCAATAACACCAACACTATTATGGCAGCCATTTTGGTCATCAGCCCTCTTACTCTTTTGGCAGTAATATAACTGTCACTGAAAGAGAGATAAGGCCATGTGGCAGAATGTAGATGAATAGAAATGAAAAGAAAACTTAAGTCGTAAGAGCTAGTTAGTAATAAGCCTGAGCTATTGGCTGACCATTTATAATTTATATTAAGTCTCTGTGTTGGTTATTTGGGAATGGTGGGCAGGAAAGAACAGTCCATCTACAATCACGTTCCTTTCATCAGTTATAAGGGACATCCCCTACCTCCCATCATCCACAGCAGCATTACTACACGGCCAGGGGCACTGCAAACCTATCATACAGCTGTGCCCTCCAGCAACCTGACTCCTGCACACTGGCATTGCCACCCACACTGTCACATGGTCACTGCATAGCTTCAAGTGGCTTCTGGGTAATTTTAAATGTTTCCTGGCTCTGACCTCTTTGTATACACTTTCCTAGAATCCCCCTGCATCAGAACAACTGAGTCTAGCTACCTAGACCCTTTGCTAATTCTTGGTTTCCAAGACTGGGACTGAAACCTGGGGTCTCACACATGCTAAGCAAATATCTACCCCCAAGATGTATCCCTAGTCTTTTACTTTATTATATTTTAATTATTTCTTATTATGAGACAGGGTCTCACTGGGTTGCTCAGGTTAGCCTTGAACTCACTTTGTAGTCCAGGCAGGCCGTGAATTAGCCATCCTCCTGCCTCAGCCTCTTGAATAGCTGTGATTACAGGCCTGAACCACCAGGCCCAGCTTCCATTGTGAATCTTAAAGAACACAGAGGTGGAATTCAGTTCTGACCAGTAGCCCCTGAGCTGTCCACACTGCATCCTTCCTCCTATGGACCTGCCATTGGCCAGATGCCCCCTTCCCCAGGCAACCTCCTTTTGTCTTCTTACACTGGGAGTCACTGAGAGGCTTGCCCGCCCCTCCAGACCCACTTCCCCAGTCTCTGGCTGTACTCACAGGTACTGAAGGTAGGACAGGCCGATGAAGGCATCGTCCTCAATCACGGAGAAGGTATTGGATGTGAAAAGCCTGGCAAGAGGGCAAGGCAAATGTTTTCAGAGTTGCAAACCAGTATCTATGGCTGTACCCTTAACCTCCATCCAATTCAAAGACACACATGCAAGTGTGGGTGTATGTGAATGGACACAGATGCTTCCATAAGTACACCCAATGTACACGTGTCCTCACAGGTGTCTGAGCACTCCCCGTGAATGTCCACGTGCAGGAGCATGCATGAGATGCATGCACACACACACACACACATGCACGCATGCATCTCCACACACACAGGAACAGCCATTCCCTTGAGCAGAGAGTCGTGGGCCCAGCCAGGACATACTCACAGGAGGTGCAATGATGGCATCTTCATGAAGCTGCCAGCCTTCAGCTGGGAGACCCCCATCCTGACAAGGGATCTGGGGGCATGAGATCAGTGAGCAGGAAGCCATTTCAGCTTCCCTCTCTAGTCAGAGGTCTTGGCTGCTCTGGAGGCCCTGGTCTCCCATGTTGAGCCTGGGGTGCCTCCTACTACCCTCTATCTCTGCCCTCTGCCATTCCCTCTACACATATACAAGGTCCTTGGCAGTACTCAGCCCCAGGATACCGCACTTGCAGTGTTCTCATTGTTCCCCCTGCCCTTTGGGACACCCCCAATCGGCACCTTTCCAAATCTCAGCACCCCTCTTTCAGACATCCCAGAATTCTTTGGTATCCAAGATTCTGATAGAGACCCCCAACCTCCTACCCCAAGCCATGTAGTTCCAGGTCTCCTCCCTCCCTTTAGGCCCGCAGAGGGCCTGGCACTCACAGTGACAGGAGCGTGGTGGAGAAGCTCTCGGGAAGCTCGCTGGAGCCCTCACACAGAGTACTTTCCTTGGAGCAGGAACAGCGTGGAGGACACTTTCCTTTGGGGGGACTCCAGGCCACTCCTGCCCCAGCTCCGGCCAACAGCAACAACAGAATGCCTGCCCCTCCCATGCCCCCGGCCCCTGCCCAGGCTCCCACCGACCCTAGTCAACCAGACCCAGACCGCTACATCTTTGTAGGATGCTCCTCCACCCTGCTGCTGGCCATGCTGCCTGTAGCTGCCTCGCCTTGTTCTTTCTCTCAGTCCCTTCCCTGGGGACTCCCTGTATCTGGAGTGTGGGATTCTCTGTCACTAGCTTTCTCTCCCTATCTTTTTATTACTCTATTTCCCACACCTGCAATCTCTTGTCTATTTCTGTCTTTGTCTCTCTGTGTCTCTGATTTGGCCTCTAGAACTCTGGTGTGTGTGTGTGTGTGTGTATGTGTGTGTGTGTCTGTCTGTCCTGGTCCTTCTGCCTGATGTCAGTAACTCTCACCTCCCTGCCCTGTTTCAAGTTTCCATTACTTTCTGTGTGTCCTCCCACACTCTTGTCCCACTTGCTATGGCCTGGGATGCGCCCAGCAGAAGGGTAGGAAGGAGGGGGTCAGAGGCCATAGGAAGAAAAGGCTTAGGGAAGGGACTGAATGGCCTTTGAGGGGGCAGGGCTGCCAAGAGCTTGAGCCACCCTAGGCACTCCCAACCAACCCCCTCATCAGAGTCCCTACTCAACCCCAGTTGGGGAGAATGGGAAGGATGTCCCCAGGGTGGAGACCAGATGGCTCTGCAGACTGCGGATGGGAGGGGCTAGGAGGAGAAGTCCCTGGGGGATGGGGGATATTCTAGCTGTCCCACCAGCCCCTTCTCTTAAAGGGTGTGGTCCATCCTGTCACCAAAGCTCCACCAGGCCAGTACTGGTCTGGCTGCTCCCCCTGGTGGTCATCTTTGGCAGGACTGCTGCCCTACCCCAAAGTCAGAGCTCCCTCCAGGTCCCTGGGATTAACTCTATGTGATGCAAGACTGAATGCAAGAAGTAAGGTGATGGCGCCACCTCTCTTTTCCATGTCAGATCTATCGAGCTTTGTCCTAAAACGTCGCTACCAGCGTTCTACTCTTCCCATGACCCCCAGGCCAGTGTCATTTGCATGACCAATTTACAATTGAAGAAAGGTCAGGTCAGGGGCTCAGGGTGGCTGGCCCCAGTGGAGGCAGAGCAAGGATGCAAACCCAGGAAGCCGGCTCCAGGGCCCTCGTGTTATTATGTGTGCTTTCTTTGGAGGCTGAGATGTGCGGACATATGTACAACTGGGTATTGTCACCTGTGCTAAGCTTTTAGAAACTGAGACAGATTCTCTCCATTAAATGAGAAAAATATGTAAATCACACAGAACCCAACCTAAGGTCCTGGTGGGACTTCTCTCCCAAGCTCCTCAAGCTATATGCCTGTCTTTTATGTTTGCTTACTTGTTTTGAGACCGGCCTGGGACTTATTTTGTAGTCCAGGATGCCCTCAAACGCATACTTCTCCTGGCTTCGCCTCCCAAGTGCTGGGATGACAGATGGGTGCCACCACATTCAACTGTGTGCCAGGTTTTACACGTGTTAGCTCATTGACGTCACAGGAGCTCTGTGAAGTGGGGAGGTTGGTCAGTACTGTTCCTGCTTTACAATCCCTGCTCCAAAATGGGGAAACCGAGGCACGAGACTTTCAGATGATTAGCTTCACAGAGCCAGTTATGTCTAGCTTAGTAGAAAAAACCACTTAGTTGCCTGGGAGCAAAAGGCTGAGGAACACCAAGCCTCTTGCCACTAAGATGCATTGGAGTACTGGAGCCAAACAGATCCAGGGTCCAGCCCAGGCTGTGTTGCCTCAGTCAAGTCACTCAACCTCTCTGCTCCTCATTGTCCTCATTTGTCAATGGGATTATTCATGCCATCTATGCCCCTACTGAGGAGACTGCTCAGTGGGCTAACAAAACAACGAAACAGCTCCGGTCTCTGGGGTTCAGGCAGGTGTGGGGGCAATTATTCTAGACAGGGCCTCACATAACTCAGGCTGGCCATGGATGACCTTGATCTCCCAACCCTCCTGCTTCCTCCTCTGGGAATCAGCCTGTGTGCTCACTCCCAGGTGAGATCACTCCTCCAGTGCTGAGGACTGAGCCCAAGACTCCGTGAGAACTAAGGAAGCACTCTGCTAACTGAGCCACATCCTCAGTCCTACAGGGGAGTGCACTAGGAAAGGCTCAGAGTGGCGGGCACACGGTATCTGCAGATCTCAGAGTGGCGGGCACACCGTATCTGCAGATCTCAGAGTGGCAGGCACACCTGTATCTGCAGCTCTCAGAGTGGCGGGCACACTGCATCTGCAGCGCTCAGAAGCCAGAGGCAGGAGAATCCCTGGTTGGAGACTAGTCTAGGCTACATAATGAGTTCAGGCCAGCCTGGGTGTGTGAAATAAGAGCCTGTCTCAAACAAACAAACAAACAAACAAACAAACAAACAAACAAACACACACACAGAAGAGAGCAATTTAAAAATTTCTGCTAGGAATCCAAAAGGGACAGTGGCAAGCCTGAACCATTCTGGCAGGTTCTCCCTCCGGTACATCACGAGAAAGACGGCTTTTACAGCAAAAACAGGGGTAACTTGGTAAAAACAAACATTTATTATGTGCACCGGCCTTGCAGGACACGCACGAGTTTTCACTGCTTCGCGTGGATTGTTCTAGATAATCACACTGCCTCCCTCTGTGGGGGAATCCTACTGTTCTTTCCATTTTACAGAAGGGACAACTGAGCCCCAGACAGGCTGCCATTATTGTAGCATCACACAGCAACAAAAGATCGAAAGGACAGAGCTGTTCCATCCTGGGGCACTGAGCACTTCAGAGCCACTCTGTAAGCAAGGGAAGCTAGCCAGGCAGGTTGACTGCCCCCCCCCAGCACCCTCCCGGTGTTGTGTAAACATGGGGGTTATCTGTAACCAGGGATTCTGGGGCAGCCTGGGTAGAAGAAGGCTGTGGGACTTCAGAATATATGAGGCTAGGCTGTGTCCGTGACAGGGCTAAGCTCCTGTCTGTAGAGCACAGTGTCTGGGCTGCTGTTTGCCTGAGGCTGGGGACATTTCTACCAGCGGGGAGGCTTAAGGAAAATCAGTTACCTAGACCTCAGTTTACCAGTCTCTAAAATGGAGATGACAAGAAAAAAAATCAAGTTCGTGGCCCTCTGAGCCTGGCCAGGAGTTGCAGGCATGTCAGAGGCTTCTCCATTCTGTAGCCCAAGACAGCCAAGCAACAGTAAGGTCTCAAAAGCTCCGGTCAAAGGTCACACAGCAAGGAGTTTTGAACCCTTACCTCCCCCCCCCCCCCCGGGCCCCTGCAGTGCCGGTTTCTCTGTCTCTAGGGCCTGTGAAGCTATCTGGCTTGTGAGGATGTTAAAAGTGTTTTCCCCATGGCACCATCAGGATTACATGAGCTCAGGGAACGGGAAGTTCAAGATCAAGTGCATGTCTGTGGCTTTGGAGCGTGTGGCCCTGCGTGTCTGTGACTGTATAGACCGTGACACGCCCACGGGTCATCTGTGACCGTATATACCACTGGTCTGTGCACAGTGTGGGGGCTGGAGATGGCAGTGCGGAAAAGGAGCCCCCACTATCAATACGCTGGTGTGCCCACATTCCTATGGACTGCTCGAGTTCACGGCCCTCATCTCCTTGTGGTGTGGGAACAGAAGTGCTGGGTGTGAGTCTGTCTTTGAATGTGTTCCTGTGGGCTGTGTGCGACAGTGTGCAGCTGCGTGTAAGAGTAGTCAGAGGCACAACTCTGTCCTTTTTATGAGAAGGAGTGTGTGTCTCTCTGTGTCGCTCTTTCTGTAGCTCACTCTGCAGGCCAGGCTGACCTTGAACTCCTGATCTTCCTGCCTCTGCTTCCTGAGTGTACTACCAGACCCATCCAGTGGTTATATCCTGGCTGTATCTGCCCAGATACCCAAGTGTGTGTGTGTGTGTGTGTGTGTGTGTACGTGTGTACAGATAAGCTGTTGTGTGTACAAATATGCTGGCCACGCTTTGGGTCAAGTGCTAAGGGCTAGCGAGCTAGCTAGGTGTCTGTGACATTGGTGTATGCGTGTGTGTTAGTCCTGGTGAATCTGAGTCAACAACACACAATACACATACAAAATCGAAGCACCACACATTTAAAATAAAAATCTACTTATCAAAAGCTGGCAGAACACTGGGTCAGAGGTCAGTGCCCTCGTAAGCACTTAGGTTGTGTGACCTTAGGCCCCAGCTGGGCCAATTCCCAGGAATCCTAGCAGAAAACATTCTCTGACTTTGGTCTAGAAGCAGGCTTGTATTTGTGTTGTGTTGTGTTGTGTGTGTGTGCACACGCTCGCACACGCGTGCGCGCGCACACGCGGCAGTCCACATGCGGCCACATGCTGCTCCCGGGCTGTGCTGAGAGAGTTAATCTAGCGGGCCAGGGCGGTCTGGGCTGGGGGCCGCCCCCTGGCCCCCCTCCAGCCTGGGCTCCAGTTTCAGTTGCTCGCTGGGGAGGGCAAGAGTGGGGTGGGGCCAGGAGGGAAGCCTGCTGGGGTGGAGCGTCCAGTTCTGGGCCAGGGGGTCTAAAGTGCTTAGCTCCCAGGGTGCACAGCTGGACATTTGGGGGTCTCCTGTCAGCAGGGACAGCGTGAATGGGGTGAGCATCGCCCAGCCCTCCCTCCAGGCCTCTCTGCTCCCCTAGTTGGGAGGCCTATTTTGGGAACAAGAGTGGCCAGCCTGTGGCTTCTCAGGCAGGCCTGACCCAAGAGGGAGGAGAGCATGGGTACGGGTTGCCCAGGGGCGGGAGAGCCGGTGACTCCTCCCTTTTTCAGTGGCTGCTGTGTGAGACCCCTGGCTGGGGTTGAGGCTTGGGTACTCAATTGTGTAGGTCTGTTTCTGTCACTGTTTGGGGCACAGAGGGCCCGGAGGAATATGTACTTATGTCTACACCCTGTGTTCCTCCAATCAGCAGTTTGGGGAGAGGGTGTTGTCTGACTCCATTCCAGCCACACCTGTTCTTGGTGTGTGTATGCGTGTGTGTGCACCCACATATAAGTGTGTGTGTGTGCTCATATGTGTCCCTAAACCAGACATCTAACTTCTCTCAGGCCCACTAGCATGGGCCTCTTGTCACTCACTTGCCTAATGTTGTCTTGTTATGAAAGATGTCATCCAGGGGAGGGCCAAAGGAGGGACACTGTCCCCTTTTCTCACAGTTTCCAGGAAAGGAGATGGGGTGGCCTGTGGGGATGGGGCTCCTGGCTGAGCCTCACCCCAGCAGCGTTATACAGGACCCCCCGAGTCTTCAGGAGGGGGGGTCTGTTGCCATGGTGACCTGTGTGCTGCGAATTCCTCCAGGGTGAAGTGGGAGATATTTATACCCAGGGTCAGGGAGAGAGCGGGCAGGCAGCCGAGGGAAGGAGAGCGGGGACTGTCAGGATCCAGAGAGACCACTGGTTGAGGTGTATAGGGGCAGGTGGGCCCTGGCGTGTCCTGCTGTCTGTTTCCACCTGTGTCCAGAGGCAGCTTGCTTCCCTTACACGGGTAGGTTTGGGGACTCTGGGACCAACAGTTGGTGGGGGTGGCCCGCGGGAGGCCGCCTGAGTGCTGTGTGTCTCCCCACCCTGCCTTGATGTTGTGTGTGCTGTGTGGCCTGTCTCCTGATCCCCATATGGAGTTGTTTCAGTGACACGATTCCTGTGAAGCTGGGGAGCCCCTGCTTCTCGGGCAACTAAGTTGAATGGCTGACACTCCTCCCTCAAGTCCTTCAGCTGTCCTTGACCTAACCCTGTGGGTTCAGGCCCTTCCTAGGAAGGGAGGCGAGCAGGGGAGAGGACATTTCTTGACCCTGGCTGACTCCTTAGGGCAATGGCATCTCCCAGCCACATCCTGACTCTCTGCGTGTGTCTCCTCAGCATGGCCAGTGCAGGTGAGTCCAAAGGAGATGCCCTCTGCCTCAGCCCTGTGGGTGTCAGAGGGAGGAGAAGGCTCCTGAGAAAACCAGGTGGGAGACCCCAAACTAAAGGAATCGTGTAACTGGAAATCAAGCATCACCACAGAGGCTCTGGTCATGGCTGGTGTTTGGGGGAGAGAGGAGGATACCCGAGTTACACAGAACAGGGAGTGGATAGAAGCTGGGTCTCTGGTTGACGGAAGCATGAACAACCTGTAAGATATCAGGGTACTGGGTCACCGCAGGAGGTTGCTAGGATACAGAATAGACTGGCAGTCTGTCTGTGGTCCTGTAGCACCCAAACTCGCAGCCCAAGAAGGTCGGTAGAGCCCCCAAAGGGTCCTGCTATGCTTCTCCCTGTCACCAACGCCAAGAGATACTCAAACATTCGTTTTATTTTTATTTCTAGAAGGTCCACAGGAACCGGATCCATTCACCTATGGTGAGGAAAGCTACTATGGGGTTTGGAGAGAGGGACTGGGTGTTTCCATGCTCTCCTCTCTCTCTCTCTCTCTCTCTCTCTCTCTCTCTCTCTCTCTCTCTCTCTCTATCTCTCTCTCTCTCATTCTTCACTTTCTCCTGCTCTGCTTGTCTTAGACTCCTTTGCCTGTCTTTTGATGTCCTTGTCCCATTTGTACTGGTTTCCCATCCCCTACTGCCTCCACTTTCCGTGGCACCCTCCTCTCCAACCTTCCCTTTTCCGGCTACCCTCCCGTCGTCCTCTCTCCCTCTTTCCTCTGCTCCTTCTCTTCTCTCACACATCTGTCCTTCCCTTTCCCCTCCTCTCTTCCCCTTTGCCCTGCATACTCTTCCCCATTGGACCCCTCTTCCCCTACGGTCGGGGCTATCCACAGATTACCACACACTGAGGATTGGCGGCCTCACCATCGCTGGGATCCTCTTCATCCTGGGCATCCTTATCATCCTTAGTGAGTGTCTGCACCTGCCTTCTCAACCCCGCCTCCAGACTTCCCTCCCCAAGCCCGCTCCCGACAACGCACACAACTTGCCCTACCCACTCAGGCTCAGCCTTCAACCACAACTCCCACATCCCACCCCGACTCCAGCCTCGCCCCACACAGACCACGCCCCACTTTAAGCTACGCCCCTCGTCTCCAGCCCCACCCCTCCAGACCACGCCCCCACCCCCTACCCTTCCTCCAGCCCCGCCCCACGCCCCACCCCCGCGGTCTCCGGAGTTTGGAGGAGAGCCTGGGGATGCGGGAGCACGAGGAAAGCTCAGCCTATACCCTCCCACTCCACAGGCAAGAGATGTCGGTGCAAATTCAACCAACAGCAGAGGTGAGTGCTCCCTCCGGGCCTTCCTCGCCCCTCCCGCAGTGGAGAGGCGGTTGGGGAGAGGCGGCAAGCGCACCCATCCTGCAGTCAAACACGAACCACGTATTAAGCGCTTAGAGTGTGCCAAATTCTAAGTCAAGCTCCTGGACCTAAGCGATGGTCAAACCCTCTCTTTACTTGGCCCAGTTCCCAGCCAGTGGGGGCGCTGGGCTCCCACCAGCTCAGCAGACGGAAACTCAGGCATAGTGAAGCGAAGCTGGAGCTGCCGTGCTGAAATGAGATCACCTCACAGGGCGGCCCAGTTTAGCTCCAGTCCCCATCCTCGCGCAGGATCCCTTTCGAAATAAACCTTTAAAGCGCAGGCAACGTAGGCATGCCTTTTGCGTGCTAAGACGATCACAGATGCCTCCATACCACCCTCTGGCATGCATGAGTGCACACCACGCGCCAGGTGCCGCTTCCTTCCCTGTTATCTACCCCTCACCCCACCTGGATGAGATGGGTACCACCATCAATCCCGTTTTGCAGATAAGGAAACTGAGGCACGGGAGGTAAGGTGACTTAGGGCCATTCACTAAACCCAAGTACCATCAAGGCTGTCTCCCAAGACCCTGTAACTGTCCCTCTCCCCAACAATGTTAAATCCCTTCCCCAACATCCCGGAGGGAGGCCTTCACCATGGCCGGCTGGGAGTACCTCCTGCCTCACCCCGAAACAGCAGCAGAGGCTTCTTGATTTGGATGGACCGTGCCCATATCCAAGTCCCCGGTGCGGTTTGGGAAATAAGGCCTGCACTGGGAGCTTCTTGGAAGTGACAGATTCTCCTGGTCCATCCGAATTCTTCTGTTTGTCCCTTTCCAGAACTGGGGAACCCGACGAAGAGGAGGGAACTTTCCGCAGCTCCATCCGCCGTGAGTTCGTGGACACTGCGGGGGGGTTTGCGGGGCAGCTGTTTCCAAGAACCCCTCTTCCTGGGCGCGCAGCACGATGGGTTTGGTGGGGAGTTACCCCGGGTTGCCGATCCCCCCCCTCACCCTGAACTCTGTGTCCCCCTCAGGTCTGTCCACCCGCAGGCGGTAGAACCTCCACCTGGCTTCGGGGAAACTCAGCCAGGTCCTGCAGCTGATGGACTGAGCTGGGAGGGAGGGAGGCAGAGGGGCACAGTTCCAGGGTGGGCGAGTGGCGAGGAGAGCTCGGGGTCTCTTCTTGCCATTCACTCCCTTCACCCCCACAGGACTCCCTTGACACCTGACTTCTCTCCCAACCCAGCTGCTTGCCCGTGGCCACCTCCCGTGTCCCTTGCCCCAGCCCTGCCTCTCGGACACCCCTTACTGCTAAGACCTCCAATAAAACTCGGTTTTTCCTCTTGATAGCGCTTGGTTGATCTCAGTGCCTCTTGTGCGAAAACCCCGGAGCCCCCTTGGCCCCGGCAGGGGGCGCCCCCACCCTTGGGAAAGGGGCGGGGACGTCAGCAGTGGGCGGGGGCGGGGGGATGGCCTGGACGGGGGGGGGGGGCGGGCTCTCCGGGCCCCCATTGGCTACAGGCCCCCCGCCCTACCAGGGCTCCCCTACCTTACCCCCCCACATCAGTCTGTCCTGCTTCCAGCTGCTGCAGCCGCGCCTTCGCTGCCTCAGCATTCAGCAGCCCCCTTCTCCGGCTCAGCATGGCCACCCCAACACAGAGCCCCACAAAAGGTGAGCATCGCCTAGGGAATGGGTGCTAGTATGGAGGTGGGGGGACCCTGGATCTAAAAGCTTAGGGGACAGGATGTGGGGTTAATCCCATACTGAAAGGAAGAGGAAGGGGAAATGTCTGCCCCTATCACGGGCAGAAGCCCAAGAGCACATTCCTTGACGCCCCTTGGGGTTTCTTGGGCACCCTGTACAGGACCTATGATTAGAGAGTGACAGTCCCAAGAGAAAGGATGCTCGGACAGGTTGCTATGGCAACCGGGTGCCTGGTCCAGCACAGCGGTGGAAGCTAAAGGGAAGAGATGGGAATTTAAGGGTGGGAGCTGATGGATCCTGCCTGCAGCCAGAGAGGTTCTGGAAGACTTCAGCACCCTGAGGTGGGCCAGTTAAAGGGGTCATTATCCCATGACTGCCTAGTATAGTGTGGGTATTTCCTGAACTCCCTGACAGGCAAATGCTAAAGGACCAGAGGGACTGTTGCAGGGGGAAGAGGGTGGTAGTGGTGTGGCAAGAGATGAGCTAAGAAAGCTTGAAAAAGATAGAGACCAAGAGAAACAGGACAGCCAGAGGCACAAAAACCCAGGTAACAGTCTCAGAGATGCAGAGTTGGGAGGAGACAGAGAGATAGAGAGACAGACAGAAAGGAAGAGAGGCCAATTTTCAGACGTAGAGACACTGAGACAGAGGAATATAGACAAGTATGGAGGGAGGGGGAACGGGTGGGGCTGCTGCACTGCAGTGAACGCGCGCAGGGTGGGAAAGGAATGTCGGGGACCCCCCCTTCCCAGCCCACATGTACTTTGGCTTCATCTTGGAGACACACTTGTCTCCCCACATTCAGTCGCACTGAATTTGCTCTTAGCACCCATTAACCCAGATCTGCGTGCATCGGCTTAAACATTCTCCGGCTCCGTGGATTCCTGATATTTCCTTGCAGAGGAGCTAGTGTTAGGATGCCTGAACCCGACTGGGGGTAAGGCAGAGTATCCGGGGTGCCGCGGAGCTCCTAGCGGTAGAGGGAACCCCTATTCCACTCTCATGGCACCTTCCCTAACCTCTTTCCCAGCAGACAGAGGGTGGGTGGGAGGTTGGCTGCTATGCAGAGCCCTAGCGCAGAATTCCGGGCAGGGCGGGGGTCAGGGGCTGCAGAGGCTGGGAGCCACCCCAGGGAGAGGTGGGCAGGATTGAGCCAGCAGGTCTGGCGGGAGCCCAGGGTTTCTTTTTCGCAGAGGTGGTGGTTAGCAGGATCGATGGCAGCAGACGGGTAGAGGTGGGAGGGCAGATGCCTCGCCAATCCCCTTCTCCCTATCACAGCCTGATAGGGGACCGCAGGACTTGGGAAACCCCGGGGGAGGAAAAGCTCCGGTGCATTCTTCGCAGGCAGCTTACGGAAACAAATTAATGAATTGTTGAGGGAGGGAAGGGAGATGCGGTTCTTTCCAGAGAACAAGAGGGAGAATCAGGGATGTGCAGAACGGTGGCGATGTGGGCACACCTGGGTCTAGGTCCCTATTTTTGGGAGCAAAGACACTCAGTTTGGCCAGAAGCCAGGTCTGCAGGGGTAAAGGGGGGAGGTAAGATTGACCCAGCCACCAGACCTCACACAGAACCCCACCCAGACTAAAGTGCCAGGACCCCAATCACCTCACAAGATGCCCTGGTTACCATAGCAACCACCTCCTTCTTGATCTCTCCCTGGCAACTGGCCAAGAGTAGTGAACATCGCTTCTCCTGCCTCTTGGCTCCACCCTTAACCCAACCACACCCTGAAGACTGGAAGTGCCGTGGTCAGGGACCGCAGGGGATCTTTGGAGGAGCCCAGGAAGATGTTGGGATAGGCAGCCACCTGGAGAAGGGATGTATGGGAAACCAGGAGATGGAAAGATCCTCAACCTTTGATGCAATCACCTGCAGGCTCGGAGGTCCTCTCAGCACTCATTTACTCATTCATTAATTCCAGAAAACTTCTTGAAACCAGACTGAACTGCAGAGACCAATCTGCTCAATCTGTGGTGAAGCTAAAATGCAGCCCAGTGGTCCCAGCTGTATGCATCTGAGTTTTGCCCTATTAGAAAGTTCCTTTTATTGCTGTTTATTTAAGATTTTTTTCCTTCAGAGAATTAACTTCTTAAAAAACAATCGTCAGTGGGCTTTATTTCTTTTTGTCACCACCACAAATGGAAAATTTGTATTATTTGTTTTTTCTATTGCCCTGAAAGATAGGAGGCAAGTGTGGTGGTGCATGCTGGACATCTCAGCATCCTGAAGGCACAAGCAGGAGGAATATGAGCTTAGGACCATCCTGGACTACATAGTGAGATCCTGTCCAAAAAAGGCAAAACTAAACCACATTTCCCAAACAATTCAGTTGACAAATGCTAAAGATACGTGGGCACCAAGCCAAGACTTCTTTAGAGTGGGAACAGAGACCTGGGAAGGACATACCAGATAAACCAGTTCTATCAGTCAGTTTTAGGCTCCAGATAGTATTGGTAACACATAGTACCAAACATCTCAGTGGAGGAAGACCACTAGGAAGCATTGCTAACTTGTGGACATGTAGATGGAGGCAGGAGGTCTCCACACCCCAGAGTCAACTAAAGCACTCATCATCTTGAGTATTCATTGGTCGGCTTTAAAGACACAGCCCCTCCCAGTTCCAGGAGAGCCCAGAAAGGGGGAGAGAAACACCAGTGTCATCACCGCCCCCCTTTCACAAGCTCCAGAATTTGCTGGAGACAGGGCAGAATGTGGTGAGAGTTGCAGGGAGAAGCTGAGAGCTATAGGGTGGACATCTTTTAATTTAAGCTTTACAGACAGTGTTTCACGATGTGGCCTCAGCTGGTCTGGAACTCACTATGTAGACCAGGCTGGCCTTAGACTTGCAGAGATCCACCTTCCTCTGCCTCCCGAGTGTTGGAATTAAAGGTGTGTACTACCATGATTGTCCAGGGTGCACATCTTACACTGGAAAGATGTTCTGAGCTCCCTCTCTACGTGGCAGGGTTTCCTTGTAGCCCAGGCTGCCTTTGATGTCTCTATCCTGTCTCATTCTTCCAAGTGCTGGGGTATGGATGTGGACCACTATGCCCGCCTCTCCTAGCCTGCTGGAAGGGGTTTAGGACAAACGCAAGAGACTGAAAAAGGCACACACATGCACACACACACATGCACACACACGTGTGCACTATCTGAGATTGGAGGAACCCAACCTCCGCAACCTAAGGGTCTTCTATTTCATGTGGTGGAAAAGATCCATTTACAGAAGAGCACAAAGTTACCACAAGATTGATCTCAACTCTCTAAACTGCTGGTATCTTAAGTGACAGATATGTCAGCACAGGTTGCCCATATGGGCTTTGGTGACAGCCTAAGCCAATGGGAGAGCCCTGCAGGGGGCAGCCTCATAACCTCAGGGACCCTGGGATGACTGGGAGGGTTGAGGGAGTCCTCAAGGAAAGCCAATGCATCCATCTGATGGTCCTCTTGTGGGACTGGGCTCTGGTGGGCCCAGCATGTGCACATGTGCGTGCATGTGTATGCATGCATGTGTGCGTGTATGACTGTTCATGAGTGCAAGTATGTGCATATGTATGTGTGTATGCATGTGTGTGTGCATGTACATGTGTGTGTGTGCATGTGCGTGTGTGCATGTGCGTGTGTGCGTGCGTGTGTGCATGTGCGTGTGTGCATGTGCGTGTATGTGTGTGCATGTGCGTGTGTGCATGTATGTGCACATGCGTGTGTGTTTCACAGAATAAGTGAGGGGTCTAGGACCAGAACTGTCATGCACAGCTGGGCAGGTGGTACACTGTACAGGGTGTGGCACTGACAGAGTGACTGGGTCTGGAGAGCATCCCATATGTCTACTGAGAGGCATTATCATCCACAATCGAGGGGCTTCCTACTCCAAGTCCCATAAAGAAACAGCTTGCCCATCTTAGTCCCCAAAGATGTCCAGCAAGCCAGCACTGAAACATGTCTCCCCCTCTTCTCTGTCTTCTTCCCCACAGTTCCTGAAGAACCAGATCCATTTTACTATGGTGAGTGTTGGATCTTGTGCTGGGAAGCTTCAGCGGGGACTGCAGGACATGAGCCATCAGCTGTGTGGTCACATAGCTATGGCTCACTGAAGGGGTCTGTGGAGGGCAGAGCCAGGTTGAGGAAGGGAGGTGGTCTCCTACCCGTCCAGCCCCCGATAGGGACTGTGAGCCTTGTAAAGCCTGTTTTCTCTTGGGTTCGGGATAGAGATTAACTGAGGTCAGCAAGCACCCACCTAAGGCTGCCTGTTTGGAGACTAGGAAAAGACCTGGAAAGGGCAAAGGAATCCTTGTATCAGTGCTAGATGAACTCCATCAGTTGAAGGAGGCTGCTGCCTGCCTCAATAGCAAATAATACTCAGCGCCTCCCTGGATTATGGGCTCATGCGCTGAAATAAGCAGAGGGGCCACTTGTGAAGACCTCTGAGGTTTGAGTCTTAATTTATCCATTTCTAGCTGTGTAGTCGAGGGCAAGCAACTTTGCCTCTCTGGACTCTCCTATAAGCCCAGTATGCACTTATAGGTGCAGTATGGTTCCCACTTATGAGGACCATGGGAAGGGTTGCCATAATAACACCTTTCTCTCATCCTAAGACACTGAAGCCCTGGCTCTGGCAGATCAGAGATCTAGCCTGAATTCCCCCCATTTTGTCTCCTGATCCCCTCCATCTTTACTCATGAATACAGACTCCCTCATAGGCCAAGGTCCTTACTAGCAACCACAGGGCCTTTGGACTTAGTGTTTCTTCTGCCAGGAACATGACCCCTTCCCCCCTCCCCCACACAGTGAGCTAAGGCTCCTCTCCTTGCTGGCCTCGGATCAGATATTGACTACTCCCTAGGAGGCTGCCCCTGAATCCCCAGCAGGAGCAGCCACGCCACACCCTGCCGTGACTTGGGGATTTGTGCGTGGCTTTGTTTCTGTTAGCAATTTTTGTTGGTTGCTGAACGCTTGATCACAGCATCGGAGCCAGCCGCTGAAGGGCGGAAGCAGGGGGTACACAGCAGGTGCTCCCCTGTCCCCTCCCTGAGAAGCCTGTGTGCCCTGGGTGGTTGCTAGGCCCCCGTACCTGGCTCTGGAGACACCATGGGGCTCTGGCAGCCTCCTGCTCACCTACTCACCACACATGTATAACAGACAAGAACAATTCTTCCCAGCATTCAGGAGGCTGAGGCAGGGGGATGGTGAGTTTGAGATCAGTCTGCACTATACAGTGAGGCCCGGTCTCCAAGGAATAAATTCTTATGAAAGAAATTCAAAGAGGGGCTGGGACCTCATGAGACCATGAGGCTTTTAAATGGGACATTTCAAGTAAACCCACAGGTTGATGAGGAAGTCAAGTGCATGGAGCCTTCAGGTAGAGGAAGCAAGGTGGTGCAAAGGTCCTGAGGCAGGATGGCTGGCATGCTCTAGGATTAGGGGGTTTCTACAGCTAAGCAGAGGACTGATGAGAAG
Organism: Neodon shergylaensis; assembly: GCA_025134845.1. Taxonomy (NCBI): domain Eukaryota; kingdom Metazoa; phylum Chordata; class Mammalia; order Rodentia; family Cricetidae; genus Neodon; species Neodon shergylaensis. Next base: position 1,202,787 of record JABTXL010006015.1, read on the forward strand.
ATGGGGGGTGGTGAATCCTGAGTAGAATCAGGGCTAAGTCATCCACATCAGTGCTAGATGAACTGTGTTAGTCAGGCGAGGCTTCTGCCTGCCTCAGTAACAAATAGTACTCAACATCTCCGTGGGTTAGGACCAGGAATATGGGCTCATGCCCTGAAATAATCAGAGAAGCATCTTGGGAAGAGTCGTAAGACGGCTCTGAGGTTTGAATCTTGCCTTACATTGGTTTTTGATTGGAAAACTGAGGGGGGGGGCATTTGGGAGGCCTCTGCAGGCCCCTGGTCTGACTGGGAGTAATAAGGTTCTTGTTGCTGCGGGAGGGAGAGTGGAGGCAGGGCAGCAAGATCACAGAGAGGTCTTCTGGGATAGTCTAGGCCCTGACCATGGAGGACAGGACCAAGATAAGAACCCGAGAAGGGGCAGCTGACAGAGCTGAGTATCTAGTGTGAGAATCCAGAAGGGCAGCATTGGGAAGGAGGGTGGAGGGTAGAGAGACACAAAGGTCTTAGGCTGGCTCAGGCAACCTGGGTCCTCCTCCGGTCCCTGGAGGAGTTGGTGGGCTCAGCTGGCAGCTTTCTTGTCCTGTTGGGACACTGACCTGAGCCTCAGGTTGGGCTGAGAGCTGCCGTGCCCTAAGGTACCCCTGTCTCCCTTAGACTATGCCACCGTGCAGACTGTGGGGATGACCCTGGCCACTATCATGTTCGTGCTGGGGATCATCATCATCCTCAGTAAGTGCTCCTCACTTGTGGGGTGTGTCCCCACCTTAGAGGCTCTCCTGCCCACCCCCACCCCATCCCCACATGCAAAGGTTCCTCTCTTCGATCTTTGAGGGTTCCCTGCTGGCCCCACCCTCCCCATCCTTACCTGTGAAGGTCCCCTGCTTGCCCTGCCCTGTCTCTTCCTACCCTACCTGCATTGTTCCCTGCTATTTCTTTCCTAACAGGCAAGAAGGTGAAGTGCAGGAAGGCCGACTCCAGGTCTGAGAGGTGGGGCAGCCTGGGGAACTGGGATGGAGACCCCTAACATAGGGCCAGGGAGCCTAGCCACCCTGCTAAACTTCCTGCTCCTCTCTCTCTGCAGCCCAACATGCAAATCCTGTAAGTCGGAACTGCCCTCCTCAGGTGAGCATGGCTTTGGAGGACACTAACAGGATCCTAAGAAGGCTACCTGGGAGGACCAGAGCCAAGGGCCCCACCAGGCTGCAGCTGATTCTAGGTCCTTCAGGGGACAGAGCTGCAGAGGGGGGATTCCAGCAGTATCTCAAGGAGGACCCAAGAAAATGCAAGAGTCAGAAAGCTTGGTGGGTGGGGTGAAGCTGGGGAAGTCTATGAGAATGGAAGTATCCAACTAGTGCCTGAGAAACCCACACAGGCACCTCAGGGAACTCTGTGAGGATGGAAGCATCCAGCTAGTGCCTGGGAAATCCACACAGGCACCTCTCCCTTCCAGTGAGCCCATGGGAAGAGGAAGGGCAGGAGAGAGAGGAGAGGGAAGGAAGAGAGACTGGGCTTCTGAGTAAAGGCAATCAGAAGAAGCATAGCATACAGATTTAGCCTGGCAGTGGTGGCACAGGCCTTTAATCCCAACCCTCAGGAAGCAGAGGCAGGTGGATCTCTGTGAGTTCAAGGCCAGCCTGGTCTGTGGAGTGAGTTCCAGGACAGGCTCCATAGCTACATGGAAAAGAAAAAAAAAAAGGAATACAGATTTAAAGATGGAGGGAAAGCAAGAATAGTGGTGTATACCTTTAATCCCAGTGCCTGGGTGGGGAGCAAGGAGGGCGCATCTCTATGAATCCCAGGCCAGCCAGGGCTGCGGAGTGAGACCCTGCCTCATAAAAACAAAACAAACAAACAACAACAACACCCAAACCACAACAACACAAAAGATGAGGCTTAGAAGGGCATGCTGTTGGGGATGCTGGCCTCCATGCGTGAGGCCCTGGGTCTAAGGCCAAGCACGGCCTCAAGTGGGCGCAGCGCCTGTCCAGGAGAATCAGGAGGACTTTGAGGCTATTCCCGGTAATAGAGAAGGCTAGAGGGCAGCCTGGGCTACACGAGACTGTGTCTCAAAAACAAGAAAAAGCAAAAAAGATTCCAGCTGGAAGGAAGTGAGGGAAGAGGAAGCCGGTGTGGAGGAGAGGAGAGGAGGGCATGGAGAGTCAGTGCAGGGGACAGGAAGATGATAAAGATGGGCTGGAAGGTGATGGGGGTGGCTGGGGAGCGGGGAGGGGAAGGGAGGCTGCAGATGGTGAGCAGTTCAGAGGGAGGCTTTGGAGTGTTTGTTAGCAGAATTACTTCCTTTCTAAGGACTTTAGAGGAGTAACAAAATATCAGAGGCGGGACTCTCCAGCTCTTACAATGTCTACTTAGCCCTGGCTATCCAAGAACTCACTGTGTAGCCCAGGCCAACCTCAAACTTATAGCAGTCCTCCTGCCTCAGCCTCCCAAGTGCTGGGGTTGCAGGTGTAAGCCACTAGGCTAGCTTCCCATCATCTCCAGACAAAGGGCGGTGCTCTGAGGAGTTAGGTTACGCATTACACAGGGGAGGCTGGGGGAGAAAGTAGATCTGGTTTCATGTCTTCCTAATGAGAGTTAGGAACATCAGCCGTGTCTCTGTGGTGCTGGGGCAGGAGTTTGGCCCAGCCTTAGCTGAGGCACGAGAACAAAGATGGCCTGTCCTGGAAGGGAAGTGGAGGCCTGGGGGATGCCTGCTACATGTACGGGTTCTCCAGAGCCTATGTATAAAAGGAGCATGGGTGAGGTGGGGCCTCTTTCTGCCAAGGAGATTTTAAGCCCCCAGGAATACCCAGGTTAGCCTTAGGTGTTAACCACAGCAAGGTTCCCTTACTCTGTGGCCTGGGATGGAGCAGACAGCATCAATGAAGATGTCCCCATAGTGACCAGATATCAGGGAATGGGAAGATATGTGGATTCCCCAAGCCTAGCCAGAGAGAGACCATCCCTAGACTCTGGTTCCTTCCCTCACTTGGGTCACTAACGTGGATTCTCTTCTGTTCCCAGCACCTGGAGGTGGCGGCGTGTAGGACCTCCTGCAGATCTCCACTGCTGTTCCTGGCCGGAGCGCAGGAGCCCGAGGACCGGGTCAAGGCGGTGGGGACCCAGCCTGGCGCCGGGGAGTATGCCCCCAATGAGCCGCCACACCCACCCCAAGGCAGGAGCCACTGCACCCCGCTGTCCTTCCCCAGGCCTTGGCAACGACGATCCCCCAAAGAGCCCATTTGCTCCCCAGACCCAGAGACTCAGGCCTCCAGCTCCTGGGATCCAGGAGTCTGTCCCCAGTTCCCTGGGATCCTCATTTCCCTTCCTCCTGCATTTCCTGGTCTTCTCCAGGACCTTCCCGCTGTCCCCTCAGGGTCCACGTGTTAAGCTTAATAAATGTGCATTCGTTTTTCCCCCGTTCTGTCTGTGTGTTGTCGTCTGTGGGCACCCAAGGACTGGGTGGGAGACTGAGGTGGTTGTGCTGTTTCTTCCTCTTCTTCTTTTCCTCCTTCTCCTCCTCAAGAGCCTCCTCTTCTCACCACATCCTTTCCTCCAGACCTTCCCAAGGGGCCTTCCCTTCTCTTTATCCTTGTCCCCATCTGTGTCCCCCAGACCCTCCAGTGGAGGCCACCGCCCTCAGTCCCCCATCACCCTCCACCGCTCCTGCTCCCACCCCTGCCTGTGGGGCCTGGAAGCCGGAGAGGAAATGACTGAGCTGCTCTGGTCCCCGCCCGCCCTTGCCCGCGCCCCTGGCCACACCCTCCGCCCCGAGGCAGCTCCCACGCGGGACTCTCACTCTCCAGGCTAGAGACCCTGGGCGCCGACGTAAGTTCCTTCTTTGCTCTACCCTATTGCTGAGGGCCACGCAAGCAGGTGGGAAACAGCTTAGGGGTCGTGGGGGGGGGGGCTCGATGCCTCTTTGCCTCGCATTCATCCTGGTTCCTCTGTGGGCACACCTCCTGCCTCAGTCTCCCCAGAGCGGAGTCTTGGTCCCGGGCAGACCGGTCCCTCAGAGTTATTCTCAGCATGGGTGCGGTGGTGCCTGCAAGGCAGCCGGACACCACCTCACTTTTTCCTCTGAGTGCAGCCTTGCATTAGTCACCCTTCCTCTTCCCCTCCGGGCCCCACTGCTCTGGGCTCCGGTCCCCGAGGGAGCAGACACAGCGGGGCCCCTGGCTTCCTTTGCCAGGGAACCACCGGCGAGGAGGCTGAGCTCCAGCTGCAGGAGCAGGGAGCGGCTTCTCGGCTTCAGGGGTGTCAGGAGACCAGGCTCAGCTGACGCTTCTGGTTTTCTTTGAGGATCAGCTTTTGGAAGAAGGGGATGGTGGCTTGGGGCTCTAGAAAGCATCCCTTTTCAGAGGCAGGTATCAGAGGGTCCTTGAGGCTGGGGGTGAGGGGGAGCCGGACTGCTCCACGGAGGGGTTGAGGCTGCCGAGGGACCATGCCTCACTCTCCTTCGCCTCCACTCACCCACAGATGTCACCGTCCAGTTGTTTGTGTCTGCTCACCTTTGTCGCCCTGATCCTGCCCAGCAGAGGTAAGACGGCCCCCCACCCCCAGCCTCAGTGGGCAGCTGGGTATGGGTAACTGAAGACTAATTGCTCAGTTTCATCTTCTCATGCCCCTGGCCCGCAGTGAGCTGGCACCAGGAAGTGGGGGTGGTGAGGCGGGCTCTGGGTTGAACCCTCTTCAGACACTTCACACCTCTGGTGCCTGTTTCCAGAGAGTCTGGCTGGAGCCTGCCTTGCTGAGCGCCCTCCCTTTCACCTCTGAGAAGGACTTGTTGAGTTTGACTTGGCTGGCAGATTGGTGTCAGTTTTCTCGTCGGCAGCCAGGAAACCCCAGGCTCCCAGGAAAGCAGAACTGGGGGGGGGGGTTCTGAGACGACAGTCAGGCAAAGGGGTCCAGGTGGGGCTAGTGGACAGAGTAGGAGACCCTGAGCCTCACCTGGAAAGCTCTTGCAAAAGGGACAGGCCAGGTGGCGCTCTTGCCAATGTGTTGGCACCTTAGCTCACCTATGCTTAGTTAGGTCCATTCTACATGGCGACATGATCATTGTATGGATGGGAAGCTGACGCTCACTGAGCAAGTGTGGTGATACAGGAAGGGGCAGGAGCAGCTGTGGGAGTCTGAGACACGTTGCCGTGAAGTCAATGAGAAGAGGTGGTGGAACTGGAAGCAGGAGAACTTGGGGACCAGGTGAACATTTTGGCTTTCCCTAGAGTGAGGTGCAGCTGACCTGGGCTCTGAGCCTTCAGGATCTGTCCTGACTTGGGTGTCCTCACAGGTTCCTTCTGGCTGCAGGAGGTCAGAGAGAGGCTTCTGGGCAGCCCGGTGGGAGGTGACAGGGTCTAGGTGAGGAGCTGCTACAGGGCAGGGGTCACAGTCGGTTACTATCTCACACTTTTCAGATGAGGCAAAGGGGGGGGGGGCTTCAGTGGTTCAGGACACACAACAAGGAGGAGGTGGCTGGGAGCAGAATCCGAAGCCATGGATGGCCCTGGCTGGCTCTACCACTGGGCCTCTCCACGAGGCTATCCTGCACGGATGTGCAAAGGCCAGGCTTAATGCATTCTTAGGATCATGGAGTCACCCAGCAAGGCTGGTTCCCCTGGGAGTCAGGACCTTCAGAACTACCAGGAGACTTCAGAAGGTCAGGCACGGTGGTCCAGAGGGGAGTATGAGGCCCCTTCTGACGGTTCAGCCTTGGTTCCCCAGGGCAGACGCCAGCAAAGGCCACACCAGGTTCTGCGATGGACCAGACTTCCGCGAAAACTCCAGTCCCAGGTAAGGAAAGTGATACAGGTCTGTAAAATTCTCACTGCGGGTAACAACGCCACTGCACTTGGACCAAACAGGGAAATTTACAGTCATGTAACTAAAAAAGATTAAAAAAAAAAAAGTCAGGGATTGAGCTTCAGGCATGGCCTGAAGTAGCTTAAATGCTACGGTCGGGGACCTAACAACTAATTCTTGCTTCTGGGTCCTCTGTTTTGGGTCCATCCTTAGTCAGCTTCTCATCTAGAAGAATCTTAAGCCAGCAGGGGGTGGGGGGGCATTTATATCCCAGGAAGAGGATGCTCCCAGCACAGCCCACCTCCTGAGTGCCCAACCCGAGGCCTCTTACTAGAGCAGCTGATACTGGTTGGTGGTCAGGGAGGTTTGGGAAACTGAGTCAAACCCTCTTTTCTGGGAAGGGCTTCTGAGTCTCACTCACGGTCTGGAGGCAGGGGAGACCTGGGCATCGTGTTTGAGTGCTTATCAAAGGCCCTGAATTCTTCTCATCACCTCACAATGGAGCTGAAGGCAGTCCAGTGAAAGGCTCGCCTCACAGACATAAGGATCCAGGTTCAATCCCCAGAACGCATGTCAAAGGCCAGGCATAATGGCTACAAATCCCAAGGTGGACAGGTAGGGGCAGATGGATCCCTAGGGCTTGCCAGCCTAGCTTACCTGGTGAGTTCCAAGCCAATGAAAGAGCCTGTTTTAAAGAAGGTGGATGGCTCTCACACTCTCACAGAAAGACGGTGGAGATTGCCTCTGCAACCCGCCCCCCCACCCCCCGCCGCACGCATACACGCATTAAAAAAAAAGATGGAGTTGCTATGGAAACACTCCAGTCTCCACCTGAGGAAACTTTCTGCTGCTCCCTTCCCACTTCTCTCTCTGACCCTGTTTTTACCTCAGTTCCAGATGAAACCAACCCAGAAGTCCAGCCTACCCCTCCCATTCCAATCAGGGAAACTGATGGTGAGTGAGTTGGGAGGGCCCACGATGCACCCCCTCCTCTGACATCTGAAGTTTCCTTGCTCACCAGCCACCACAGCTCTGGACCCTTGCCAGCTCCACTCCATGTTTATCTTGTCCCGAAACCACTGCCTTGTAGCCCAGGGAGGCCTTGAACTCAGGGCAATCCTCCTGCCTCAGCCTCTGGAGTGCTGGCATGACAAGCTCCCTGTGCCTATTTGGCATCTGATTCCATTGACTTAAAAACAAAATAATTTTTTTAAAATTGACCCATTTTCAAAGTTGAACACTCGCTCTTTACAGACACTCCCAGTGCCTGCTCTGCCGTGGCTTCCACTCAGCTCTGTATCTCCCTAAAAGTTGTTTTTCAAGTAATTATTGTACTTTTTCTTGGAGTATAACATAATTTAGAGTGTTCTTTATCATTTCTTCAGTTAACAATTAATGATGCTGGAGACATGGCTCAGTGGTAGAGCCCCTGCCTAGAATCCCCCAGTGAGGGGCTGGAGTTGGCTCAGTGGTAGAGCCCCTGCCTAGAATCCCCCAGTGAGGGGCGGTGTGATAGCATGCCAGTCATGTATGAGGCTCTGAGTTCAATCCTTAGTATCCCCCCAAATTAAGTATAAATTGTTTTATGCCAGCACACAGAAAGTTGCAGCAAGAGGACAAAAATTTAAAGTCAGCCTGGGCTACATGGTTTTGTTTTTAAAGAAGAGTTGTCCTGGTAGTAATATGGACACACATTTCACTATCCTGCAGTGGTCCCCACCCCATCAAAATAAAGGGACACCTGGTATTTTAGACTGTGTGTACTACAATGTGGAGGGAGCCCTGCTTGGCAGTTCTGTGGCCATCTCATCCCCTCACTTCTGTCCCTCCCATCCTTGTCTTCTCACTGGAGTAGAAACCACACAAAGCCAGACAGCGGCCAAAACCGAGATCCAGCAACTGACAGGAATGGACACCATGAATCTGGCGACAAAGCCAGGGACACACATGAGCAGAGAGAAAGGTAGAGCCATGGCTGACAGCAGCAGCCTCTAGGTTTTGTTTAATTTCCTCCGTTCTGGGTCAGCATTCCCCCGAGTGCCTTTCTTAAAGTGCCTGCCTGGGGAATTGCTAATAAGCTCTGGGTGTGGGGGGAGGTGAGTTCATACATGTGTATGAGTGTGTCTGTGCATGAGTGTGTGCATGTGTGTGAGAGGGGGTGAGTGCATGCATGTGTTTGAGTGTGTCTGTGCATGTG
>JABTXL010006015.1:1210791-1232897 GCA_025134845.1 Neodon shergylaensis
AGGGGGTGAGTGCATGCATGTGTTTGAGTGTGTCTGTGCATGTGTGTATGAGTGTGTCTGTGCATGAGTGTGTGTGTGTGTGTGAGAGAGGGGGTGAGTGCATGTGTTTGAGTGTGTCTGTGCATGAGTGTGTGTGTGTGAGAGTGTGTCTCTCCGTGTGTGAGTGTGTGAATGAGTGTGTGAGTGTATGTGAAGCTGTCCGGAGTTAAAGTTCAATGCCTCTGTGTGGAAGACCTTCTCAGATCCTTGAGAAGCCATTCTGTAGCAAGCAACTCTGTGCAATAGACGAGCTGACTGGCTGTCTGTTTCCCTATTTCTGGGCTGGTTGGCACTGAGAAATGGAGTTGTGGGTTTCCTTTGAGTCTTTTTTTCCTGTTACAGCAGAATCTTTTCAGTTGCAAAATATCTCTCTTTAAAAAGATGTTATTGGCTCAATTCTGTAAAATCTGAAGATAAAGCATCAGGCACAGCTGGACCAGGCACTGTCAGTGTCTGAATTGCCCCCCCCCCCCCCCCCCCCCCCCCCCCCCCCCCCCCCCCCCCCCCCCCCCCCCCCCCCCCCCGGTCTCTGCTGTCAACATTCTCCTGCTTGGTGGCAAAGATGTCCCATACTTGGGCAGCTAGGAGACACCTAACTCTTTCCCATACGCCTGAAATTGACTCCTATTGGCCTGGTTGAGATCACATGTCCTTGTTTGACTCAACGGAAGCCTGAAAAGTGGGCCATTCTGATTGGTCAGTGGGGGCCTTGTTTCCCCCTACCTTGAGGCTGGAAAAGTTCACCCAGCCCGGAATCAGGAAGTAGCTTCCTCTAGACCGGCAGGTTGATGATGATAGCAGGTGCCAGGAGAGAGGCCCGAGCTGAGACTGAGGCCGGAGATGATCTAATCCTCACGTGATGTCAGAACTTGGGAGGCAGAGGTGGAAGAGAGAGCATGAGGCCAGCTTGGCTGACCTTGTCTCCAAATTTTTTTAATTAAATTAATATTAAAAAGAGAATGCCCTGCTATTTTTAGTCCCAAATCAGAGGGAATGCTCACAATATCTTCAATAAGTATGTCTCCAGGATGGTGAGGACCAAGTCCATAAAATCCTGACTTCTGCGCTTGGGTTATGACTGGCGTTCAAGGAGAGGGGTACGCTTGGGGCTGAGCAGCTGATCCTGCCTCGGGGTGCAGGCAGATACTTGCTGCCAGAGTGTTGGTGGGAGGTGCCTGGGCGCTGTCCCCCAGATGCACAGATGTAGCCCCGTTATTACATCCACACCCCTGTCTCTGCCCCTGTGGTCCCTCCTGCCTTGTCTTCTGACCGTTTTTTCTGCCTATCACCTGAAGGTACGAAGGCACCCCCTGAGATGGGGTCTCCAAGCCCAACCAAAGATGAAGTGTGGTTCTACTTCTCCGATTCACACGGTTAGTACCTCCTTGTCCTGGCCATTAACAGGTGTCCTTTAGTTTCTGCTCTGTGTGGGGAAGTCTGAAGGGCTCATGCCCCGGAGGAGGCTGACAGAGGGTAGGAAGGCGGTGATGTCTGACTGGACAGATGGCAGCATGTGCCTAAATGGCTGAACAAGCCAGGTCACCACCTCAGCGCATTTGGGTGGCTGCTTTCTGAGCTCTGAATTCTGAAAATTGAAATTCAGCTGAGTGTAGCTGGGTGGCTCTTCTAGCCACTAGAGACTGGCTTACACACCTAAGATCACACTGGACCAGCAAGGACTCCATTTGGTAGTCTTGATTCTTCCTCTCCTGATCTCCACTTCCTGCCTACCAAACCCCCACGGAAGACATAGAAGCCATATGCCCAGGTCACCCCTTCATCTGTGTATTCAGCCCAGAGTCATGTGTGTGCCAGGTAGCCACTAACAAGACAGATAGATAGCTCTGCTGTTACTGGGCATTGTGGTGCAGCCCTGTAATCTTTACCTGGAAAGCAGGGAAAAAAGATGCCTGCAAGTTTGAGGCCAGCCTGGATTACACAGCAAGTTCCACGACAGCCTGGGCTATATAGCGAGACCCCCCCCCTTGAAGCTGACACGTTAGTGGGAGAGGACAGTGTATAATAATTGGGGTTCTTATATGTCGGGTAAGTTATCAAGAAAAACAGAGTGAAATTGGGGATGCGAGAATAGTCAGGGAGCGTCTCATACACAGCACGGAGGAAGGCTTCCTGCTGCAGGAAGTGTCAGAGAGGCCTTGCGGGTGTCTAGGGGAAGGCTGTTCCTATAAAGGACTTAAGGTGAGGGACCGTCTGCTTGGACTCAAGAGCAGGAAGGCCAGTGGATGCCAATAGTGAGGCAGAGTGAGTGGCGAAGGATCATGGGAGCCACATGGCACGTCACAGGGAGGATTTCCACTTTCGTTCTAAGGCCTTAAAGGCTGAGTCTCAGGTGTCCTTGCTCCGTAGTTCACGCCACAAACCTCTGCCCAGCTCTGACTCACATTCCTCTGTTCCCTCTAGCCTCGCATGAGAACAACCCCTTCTACTATGGTAAGTAGCCCCCTACCCCAACGCGCATACCACTGGAGATAAGGGGAGGAGGGACAAAGACCTCCTGACCTGACACCTCCACTTCTGTCTCCACAGATGATTTCACTCTCAGGAAGCGGGGACTCCTGGTGGCAGCAGTGCTGTTCATCACCGGCATTATCATCCTCACCAGTGAGAGTGGGGCCTGGGCAGAAGGGGCACCGGGACTCGGGGGCGGGGCGCTCTGGAGACTGAGGATCAGGGTCTTAAAACCACCTTGGGCGAGGCTGTGCAAACTCAGGTCCCCCACAGCTGTGACTCAGCTCCTCGCAAGCACCACGGGGCCGTTCTTCGGGTTGCAACGGGACTGAGTCAGCAGGGGGCGCTGTTCCCAGGGCGCTGGTCGCTTCCCCTTACCATCTTAGTCTTTCTGGGCTTTTCATGGAGTCCGGTTGAGAGAGGCAAGGGGACACAGAGAAGACACGCAGACTCAGCTGGCGGCTATGTCCACCACATTCTGCTTCACTGCAAGCCAAGGGCCGGCTTCCTTTGGGAGATGAGAAAACAGACTTCACTTTTTTCTTTTTGAACAGGGTCTCACTGTGCTGCCCAGGCTGGCCTCAAACTCACAAACTCGCCTTAGCCTCCTGAGGGTTGAGATAGGTGTGTGTGCCACGCAGCTCAGCAGTTTTTGTTTGTTTGTTTTTTGAGACAGGGTCTCGTGTAGCCCAGGCTAGCTTTGACCTTTCTATGTAGCAAAAATGGCCTTGAACATCTTTTTTTTTTTTAAAAAAAAAAAAAAGGTTTATTTTTGTTTTCAAATTATGTGTAAACCGGGCGGTACTGGTGCACGCCTTTAATCCCAGCACTTGGGAGGCAGAGGCAGGTGGATCTCTGTGAGTTCGAGGCCAGCCTGGTCTACAAGAGCTACTTCCAGAACAGGCTTGATAGCTACAGCGAAACCCTGTCTCGAAAAACAAAAAACAAACAAACAAAAAAGTTATGTGTATAGGTGTGTGTCTGTGTGCGTGTGTGAGTGCTGATTCCCATGGCAGTCAAAAGAGAGTGTTGGATCCCCTGGAGCTGGAGTTGCAGGAGCCTCCCTATATGGGTATGGGTCCTTGGAAACAAACTTGGATCCTCTCCCCCAAAAAACGAAGTGACTAACGTTGAACTTCTGATCCTCCTGCCTCCACCTCCCAAGTGCTTAGATTATAAATTAATGCCCCACTGGGAATCAAACCCATCACTTGAGTGTGCTGGGCAAGCATTGTACCACCTAAGCCGCATCCCCGCCCCTCTCCCAGCCCCGCTCCCGCCCCTCCCCCCGACTTTATTCATCGCTGGGGGCTCTGCTGGGTGCTTTTCTCATTGCTGTGACCAAATACGGGGAGCGATGTGCGGTAGTGCTTATTCTAGTTTATAACTTAAGAAGGGACCCACGGGGCCTGGGAGCTATCAGGGGGTAAAGTGCTCGTGAGAACCTGAATTCAGATGCCCAGCCCCCCCAGGGGGAGCAGCATGTGTCCGTGACACCCCCACCCCTTGCTGAAGAGCAAGAGCCAAGCAGCCTAGCTGAATCGGTGTTTGCCAGGTTCAGCAAAACACTCTGCCTTCAAAGAAAATAAAGTGGAGAGTGATGGAGGACTCCATGTCCATCTCTGTGGGGGGGAGAGGTTGGGTAGCAGAAGAGGTCACATGACAAGACAGGAAGTGAGAGAACAGGGAGGAGACCACAACTCCTTCTCCTGAGGAGTAACTGACAGAGAACAGACCTATGACTTCCTGGGTGCCCCATAAACCAAGTACTGAGGACCCAGCTCTAAGAGGAGCATTTGGAGAGACAGACCAAACTACTTGACACTTGTCAAGGCCTTGACAAGGCTGGCCTGCTCTGGGGGCTTCAGAGCTTGGTGGAGCTTGGAGGAACCCCTGTCGATGAAGCAAGAGGCAGGGGTAGGGGTGTGTGGGGGGGTGAAATCAGGTTGTCCTGAGGACCAGGCAACAAAGCCTCCCTGGGTGGAAGGAGCAGTGTCTGCAGAGGTCCAGGGGCAGAACAGAGCTGGGCACCAAGGTAACAGTGAGACGAGGCCACGGTGACACAGGCAGGGAGGGCAGGACAGGAGGGCTGCTCTATTCCCATGTGCCTGGGGCTTCTTAAAATTGCTACCCCATACCCAGCTGACTCTGATCCAGATCCCAGCCTCTCTCCTGTTCTTTGAACTCATCTCTGCCCTTCTACCCCAGGGCCTTTGCCCAGGCCCTTCCACTCCTGCCTGCATTTATTTACTTCAGTGTGTGTGTGTGTGTGTGTGTGTAGTACACATATAGAGATCAGAGGGCAACTTTCACAAGTTAGTTTTCTCTCTCTTAAAATGAAGATTAATCAGGTGGTGGCACACTCCTTTAATCCCAGCACTCGGGAGGCACAGGCAGGTGGATCTCTGAGTTTGAGGCCAGCCTGGTCTACAGAGCGAATTCCAGGACAGCCTGGGCTACAGAGGAAAAACCTATCTAAAAACAAAACAAGCAAAAAACTACAAAGATTTATTTTATGTATATGGGCATTTTGTCTATATGTATGTCTGCACACCAGAAGAGGGCATCGGATCCCAGGGGACCACAGGTATTGATGGCTGTGAGCCTCCACGTGGGTGCTAGGAATTGAACTCAGGACCTCCGGAAGAGCAGCCTGTGCTCTTAAGTGCTGAGCCATCTCTTCCGCCTCTGGTTTTCTCTTCCTACCACATAGGTTCCAGGAATAGAACTCAGGTTGGCTGATTCAGCAGCAAGCACCTTTATGGGCTGAGCCAGCTCACCGGCCCCCTTCTCATGTTTATGAAGTGGACTGGGAGCTTCCTGAGGGCCAAGACTGGCCTACCTGTCCCCCAGGTGCTTCCCAGAGTGCATGCGATAATCAATAGCTTCCAGCTGATGGGAGAACTGGTCCCTTTTCTTCCAGGTGGGAAGTGTAGACAGTTGTCCCGAGTATGCCTGAATCGCCACAGGTGAGTGGGAACTGACACCCCGATGGGCAGCCCAGCTGGATCCTCCATGCCACAGCATCTTACCACCCCTGCCGCCTCCCTCTGCCCCAAGAGCCTTCAGAGTGGCCAACACAAAATGATTCTTGAAGGAAGAGGCCACTGGAGGGAGCCAGGCCTTAGACTGGTGGACTGGTGGCTTCCCCCCCCCCAGGGTGCCTGGCTCCCCAGGCATGCCCTGCCCTGCCCTGCCCCCTATCTAATCTGTTCAGATAAATCCAAGTGGTTTTTCTTCCATGGTCTCTGTCTTCTGTGAGTTTGTAACACAGACATGGGAGGAAGAGTCTGGCCTGGGCTCGGAGTCCTTGGGTGTAGGCAAGGGTGCCACACGCTCGACAGGGAAGGCCTGGTGTGTGCAGGGAAAAAGGATGTGGCCAGGGTCCTTGGGGGTGAGGCAGGACCCTGGTCCAGCCCACTTTCAGAACTTGGGTTAGGACCAGCATACCTGGGTATCAGTCAGAGCTCAAATAAGGATGAACTAGGGAACCCTGTCCCTCTGCCCCTCAGGATACCTCATGCATAAATATGCTGCACCCCCAAACTTTGTCTCCTACCACATGAGGGGCCTCAGGACATTGCTTAGGCCATGCCCACCAGGGAGGTTGTGGGGCTCTCGGATAGGCTCTGAGCCAAGGGTAGGAGTAAACAGAGTGGAGGAGGTGTGGGCTCTGGCAGACATTTCCTGGGGATCCTTGGACTCTACCTCATGAGGAGCGCTCTGTCAAAACCAGCCAGTCTGGTTCTTTCAGGCTCACAGTGTTGTGGGGTGTCAGTGGTGTGCACCTGTAATCCCAGAGCTGGTGAGAGGCAGAGGCGAGAGAATCTCTGTGAGTTCAGATTCAACCTGGCCTGCAAAGCAAGTTCTAGGCTAGCTAGAGCTACATAGTGAGACCCTGTCTCAAAGACAGGCAAAAACAAATAAAACTAAATAATATAAGAGAAAATGCTAGAGTGTTTCATATAATAAATCACACCGGGTAGATGGCCCAGTAGGGGAGAGAGTGCTTGCAGGACCTGTATTTGGATCCCCAGCACTCACATAAGAAGCCATGTGTGAGCCTGGCATGGTGGCCTTTAATCCCATCACTGGAGAGGCAGAGGCAGGCGGATCTCTGGGAGTGTGAGGACAACCTGGTCTAGAGCGAGTTCCAGGACAGCCAGGGATACACAGAGAAACCCTATTTTCGAAAAACAAACAAACAAACAAACAAAAAAGCCAGTTGTGAAGCCGGGTGGTGGTGGCGCACGCCTTTAATCCCAGCACTCGGGAGGCAGAGGCAGGCGGATCTCTGGGAGTTCGAGGCCAGCCTGGTCTACAAGAGCTAGTTCCGGGACGGGCACCAAAGCTACAGAGAAACCCTATTTTCAAAAAACAAACAAAACAAGTCAGTTGTGGCAGCTCACACCTGTAGGCCCAACACTGGGGAGGAGGTGGAAGCTAGTCTATGGGAGGCAGGGAGGAAGCCCGGGTTCAGTAAGAAGATCCTGTCTCAAAAAATAAGATGAAGGGGCTGGGAAGGTGGCTCAGTCTTTAAGAGTACATACTGATTTCTGGCACCAATATCCAGTGGCTCACAACCGGTTGTAAGACCAGCTGCTAGAGAGTTTGACCCCCTCTTCTGGCCTCTGTCGTCCCTGCACACACACACACACAGACACACACACACCTGAAATAAAAAGGGTTGGAGATCTGGTTCATCAGTTAAGAACATGGAATCCTTTTGCAGAGGATTCCAGTTTGATTCCAAGAAGCCCGTGTTGGGTGTCTCCATCTCTAACCCGAGCTCCAGAGGGATGAGATGCCTCTGGCCTCTGTGGACACCGACCTAGAGAGACTCTGGGTGTATGGAGGGGTTATGTACAGAGACCACATCGTTCATATAAGGAACATGAACACCCACGGGTTTCGGTGTTCTGGAGCATTCCTGAAGACAGAGGGAGGTGGTCTCTGTCTGAAGAGAGGGGGCTGCAAACGCATTACTGACACCGACCACCTTATCAGGAGCAATTGCTGGGAGCTATTTCCTCACAGTTGAAGTAGCCTTGGAAGACTCAGAGAGTGACCTGTCAGTGTAAACAGATCTTATTCACATCTCAGGGGAAAAGCAAGCAACATCTACCAATCAGCAAGAAATCTCTCTCTCTCCCTCCCTCTCTCTCTCTCTCTCTCTCTCTCTCTCTCTCTCTCTCTCTCTCTCACACACACACACACACACACACACAAAATCAAATCATCTGAAAATGTTACTATTCTATTCTTTTTAAGGAAGGTCTCTCTGTAGCCCAGGCTGGCCCCTTGTGGCCGTCCTGTTTCCACCTCCTGAGTGATAACAGACATGTACTTCAGCCACTTACCACACTCAGTTTCATATGGTGCGAGGGATTGAACCCAGGGTCTCTCATGTGCTTAGCAAGCACTTTACCGACTCAGCCCTACTTATCCTTTATAGTATTATTGTCTCTTCTTAAAGTTCTGAGACAGACTCATTACTTAGCCCAGGCTGGCCTCACACTCAATGCCCTCTGCCTCAACTTCCCAACTGTTGGAATTATAGGTGTGCACCAACCATGTCTTTCTGATTTAAATATGTATAACCTGAAAAAAATTAATACACAATGCCAATGATAGGAAGTTTATTGCCAACTATGGCTCATTTTATTTTATTTTATTTTTGAGACAGGATCTCAAAATGTAGCCCTGCCTATCCTATAACTCACTATGAAGACCAGGATGGCCTTGAACCCACAAACATCCATCCACATTCTTCTGCTTCCCAAGTACTGGGATTAAAGGTGTGCGCCACTATGAACAACTGTGGGCCACTTCTTAAAAAACATTGCACAGTCCTGGGGAAGAAGCAAAAAGACTGTCACAGGGAGGGAAAGTGCTCTTTAGACTAGGAGAAATAGCTGTGTCTTTGCCCCTGGCTGGGCAGTCACACCAGAAGGCAGATGCTCTAGGATGTTCCTAGGGTGTTCTTTCTCAAACACAGCATCCTCCAGCCTTTGCCACATCTTCCTCCACCTGTACAATACACTACTTTCATGTAAGGACCAACTTCTTTTAACTTAATAAATTTACTCTAAAAGCCAGTCCTGTGGGAAGCCGATACTATTCGATATAAATAGAAGATAGCCATTATGATAACTGCAGTGAAAACACATGGGGACGAAGCCTTCGAGCTGAGTATCAAGTTGCTGACCAAGGGCTCTGAGCCAGTGCCATTCTTCTCTGTTGGATGAGGACCATCAAATATCAGGGGCATGACTGTCACCCTGACCCCCAAAGGGACGGCAGAGTTTTGGAGGTTCAAGAACACCCACATTTCTGACACCAGTTGCAAGTTTGAAGGTGCCTGAGGTGACTCTTGGTTCTGTGGTTTGGATTTGAAGTGTCCCTCGAAAAAGCTCATGGGTTGAAGGCTGGGTCTCAGGTAGTCATACTGCTGAGAGGTAATTGGACCACGAGGGTGGCGACGTCACTGATGGGCTAACCCATTGGTGTACGCAGGGCTGGATGGGGCTGTTAGGAGGTGGGGTCTGATTGAAGGAAGCAGATAACTGGGGATGTGGCTTGCCTTTGGATCCTCCCTGTTACTCTCCATATCCTGACTGCAGAGATATGAGCGGCTTTGTACTGGGTGTTCCGTGGTGTTCTGCCTTGCCACAGATCCACGGCAGCGGGGCTGCGGATGCTGGGTTGAACCCTCTGAAATTGTGAGTCAAAATCAATCTTTCTCCCATGAGTTGCTACCCTTGGGTAGTTTGTTCCAGTAACAGAATGCTGACCTCCTTTGGTCCGATCATCCCCCAGAAGGACTCACCAAACCCACTGGGTGCTGTGAGTGTCGTGGTCACAGTGGTGTTTATTATTTTACATGGGTGGGTATTTTGCCTGCATATATGCCTGTGCATCACATGCGTGCCATGTCCCCAGAGGCCAGAAGAGAGCATCAGATCTCCTGGGATGGAGATTGTGAGTCACCATGTGGGATTTCAGCCTGGTCCTCTGGAAGAGCAGCCAGCGCTTTTAACCTCTGAGTCATCGCTTCTTACAGCAAAAAAGAAACCTCTTAAAACCCACTACAGAGACAGAGTCCTGGGGAAAGACTCCAGTGGTCCACATACAATGCTTCTGAATGGCCTGCCTCCCTGGTGTGGTTATCTGTGGACAGTGTTAACTTCTTCAAGCAACAGAATGCGACAGGAAACATGGAATTTTGCCAACTGTCTTGGTCCCAATATCAGATGTCTCCCACAGGATAATTCTTGTCTAGCCAGTGGTGTCCTAACTTTGGATGTCTCTAGAAGCATGGGGCCACACTGGAGGAAGCTGGTTCCAGGGGCAGGTGTACCTTTAAAGGTTCTAGGATATGTATATGTGCTCTCTCGTCCCTCCCTGATCTCTCTGCTTCCTGGCTACCGTGAAGTGAACAGCCTCTCGTACACGCTATCACCATCAGAATGTCCAAGCCCATTGGGTCAAGTGACCATAGACTGAACGTTCTGAAATCATGATCCCAAATCATCCTTCCTGCACTCTTGATTTTGCAACAGAACAAACTAACAAACCAGGGATACCCACTGTTGTCCTGGTATCTGAGTTTTTTTTTTTTTTTTACTGGGGATACCTTACATCTGATGGTCTGATATTATCACCATAGGTGACATTAGCTTCCAGCTGCCAAGGAGCTGGCACTGAGACTGTGTGACACTCACCACAAATCACACTGTTATACACCCTCTAGTATGACCAGAAACATGGACATTCTTTCTTTTCTCAGGACAGAGTTTTTCTGTACAGACCAGGCTGGCCTTGAACTCACAGAGACCCACCTGCTTCTGCCTCCTGCGGGCTGGGGTTAGAAGTGTGGGCCACCATGCCCAGCTGACATGGGCATTCTTAAGGTAGAGTTTTTCAGGGGCTGAGAGATGGTTGTCCAGCTGCCAAGAGCAACATGAGGGGCTTGTTCCTTATAACACATGTGCTTAGAGTAACCTTTGTTATAGGGAAATAACAGAAACAGAACCTGCAAGTGTTGGGTGTGGGAGTGTACACCTTTAATCCCAGCACTCAGGAGGCAGAGGCAGTTGTATCTCTGTGAGTTCGAGGCCAGCCTGGTCTAGATAATGAGTTTCAGGATGGCCAGGGATATGTAGTGATACTCTTGTCTCAAACAAAAACAAAACAAAAACCCTCTTCAGAATAGTAGTTATGTTCACTATCAGTCTGCATTATGTCTGTAGGGCTGGGATGACTGCAAAAGATATGTTGGGACCTAAGAAATAAAACAGCAGTCACTTTGCTTTTCTTTTTCTTTTTTCTTTTTCTTTTTAAGTCAGGGTCTCATGTGGCCACTCCAACCTTGATGCAACTACTGAAAGCTGTATCCTTGAAGCTGCCCGCTTGACTTGTAGGCCGCTCCAGCCATTGGAGGAAACCCTTCTCCAGCTCTTCTTATAGGCATTCTAACCTTGGGGAGGGACCCTGTGAATGTGGTAAGTTTCAGGAGCTTTCTGAGCCTTCTGAGTTGCTTTTGTTTCTGAACACTCAAGTGCTTCCCTGTAAAAGATGATATTTCAGGACAGGGGAACTAATAAAGAAACAGGGTGTGTTACTGTCTGTGTTGGCTAGAAGAGATGTAAGTGTACATTTAAAATTCTTAGTTTTTTTTCTGTAGATGTTGTATCCCCATGCAAGCCACAGTACAACGTCAGTTCTCTGGGTGGGGACAATTCCCAGACCCTGGCTTGCAGACATAATGGGGGTTCTGAAGGTGACCTGTGTACTCCAGCATTTGGTGAAGAGAAGATTTTTTTTAGTGGGTTGGTTTGGTTGAGTCCTGGGAATCATTGCAGCTTGGCACCACTCCCACTATCCTCCCCAGAGACCTTGTCAATCTCCAGTTTCCACTAATAGGTCAGACAATTCTTGCTCTGATAACCACGAAATCATCTCACAATATTGATGACTTATACTCAAGGCTGGTTTCCCACACACCTTGCCTGTCCATCATGGGCAGCCTGGAACTACGATGGAACCAGAGCTGAGAGGATCATCACTATTAGAGATGTTTATGATTGTGATGGAGAAAAACAAGAACAAGGAAGAACAAGGAGACAGCCTCCACCAAGAAGAGAGATGCCTCATTTCCTCTTACTTTTTCAGTGGCCACAAGTCATGGGGCCACATGCAAGTTCAATATTTGTTAGGCTGATCCAAAGATGGAGTCACCTAAGACTGTGAGCACAGTTTTCCCGTGCTGGCAGCTGTTCTCAAATGACCTCTTCAGAGTCTTAATATTAATTATATATGTTCGGCCAATAGCTCAGGCTTATTACTAACTAGCTCTCACAAATTAACCCATATTTCTTGTCTATGCTTTGCCACGTTGCTTGGCACCTTTTCTCAGTACGGCATGCCCACCTTGCTTCTCTCTCTCTGCATCTTCTGGTGACTCTAGACTCTGCCCTTCTTGCTACCAGCGTTCTCAGTTTGGCTCTCCTGCCTACCCTTATCCTGTTCCACTATTGGCCAGTCAACTTCTTTATTAACCAATGAGAGTGATACATATTCACAGTGTACAGAAAGATTACTCCACAGCATAAGACACTAAAATAGTGGCCTGTGAAGTGTGCTGACCCCTTATCTCAGGAGAACAGCTTGACCACAGCCTCCTGCTACCTAATGGCCAGAGGTCCCGGGAAGTTATACTTACAGTAGTTGTCATTTCCATCACATTCGGGGTCCCAGGGCCATCAGCATTCAGGCAAAAAGCTTAGTCACCCTAGGTGCTAGCATTTCCAGGGTCCCACGGCTACGCATGCACCATCAGCATTCAGGCAAACAGCCTAGTCAGCCTTGGGTCTTAAACCCTGAATAATCTATGTGCATGTGCAGTGTGGCCACATAAGCTATACATGTGCAAGCCCCTATAGGCATGCATTGAACTACCTCTAAAAAGCAGACATGCCCGCCCCACGCTCTCTTCTGCCACGTTTCCTTCAGACAGGCCTGTGCACCCCCTCTTTCCTTCCTCTTTGTTAATGACAACTCCTAAGGTGGGTCTCATTGTATATCTTGTGGTTCGTTCTCACGCAGGGTACTACCAGCAATCCCTTTTGTCTGTCCTTTTTCTTGATGCTCTCCCTCACTCTCCCACACAGTCTAAACCATCCGATAAACCCCAAATTCCCCCTTTTTGGCAGGACTGCTCTCCCTTTTCTTGGCGCACCGTGGCAGTTCATACCGGAAATAAAAATGTCTTGCCGGGCGGTGGTGGCGCATGCCTTTAATCCCAGCACTTGGGAGGCAGAGGCAGGCAGATCTCTGTGAGTTCGAGACCAGCCTGGTCTACAAGAGCTAGTTCCAGGACAGGCTCCAAAACCACAGAGAAACCCTGTCTCGAAAAACCAAAAAAAAAAAAAAAAAGTCTTTTGGCCTCAGTGTGGCTCTAACGGCTGGTTCTCTTGTTAAGACTCATGATATTAGCTACGTTCTCTTGGTTATGATAAAAAAAAAAAAGTCCTGACAGAAGTGACTTCAGGGGGCTTTATTGGGGTTCATGGTTTCAGAGGATCCTGCCCACATGGTGGGCCAGTATGGCAGTGTGGCTCGGTCTGTGCAGTGAGTGTTACAGGGAGGTGATGCAGAAAGCAGCTGCAGAAGAAGGGGCCAGGCTAGAATTGTTGAGGGTGTGTGTGTGTGTGTGTGTGCACGCATGCGTGCGTGTGTGTGTGTGTGCGCATGCGTGCGTGTGTGTGTGCGTGTGTGTGAGTGTGTGTGTGTTGCTGGGAATGGACCTCAGGCCTTGCAGGTGCTGGGCAAGAACTCTGCTGCTCAGCCCCTCACCGGAGGACCCGAGGCAAATGTTCCACGGGCTATAATCCTCCAAGTCCTCCCTCTAGTGACCTACTTCTGCCAGCCAGGCTCCACCTTCTAAAAGTTCCAAAGTCTCCCAGAATAGCCCCACCACCATTTCAAATGGTGAGCCTGTGGGGACATCTCATCTCAGGTTCAAACCATAACAGCAGGGAAATAGAACTCTCTTGTATGGAGAAAAACAGACCTTGATGGACAATAGTACAGCTTACCGTAAGAGAAGCTAGCGTGTTGTGGGAGAACTCTTCAGGCAGAAATAACAGTGACTTAGAGAAGCCCCTTATTTCTCTGCCACACCATAAAAACTAAAGTATGGTGTGCAGGTCTGCAGAAACATGTTTGTTCGTTCTCTCTCTCCCTCCCTCCTCCCTCCTCCTTCTCTTTCCATGTATATGTTCATCTGTATGTGTAAAAGATGGGGGCTACCCTTTTATTAAATGCAAAAGGAAAAGGTAACTCAACACTGTGAGCTCTTGGGACCTTCAGGGCTCAGCCACAGGGAATCTCCAACTTGGAAAACTTCCAGAAATCTTTCCTGGGCTCCCAAGAGGGTGCTCACCAGCTACCTGAATGCTTCTGGATATAAGACACCTCTTATGTCTGTCGCCCTGTGATCTGTCCTCCTCCTCCACTCTGAGATGAGGCGTGTTGAATGGGACAGATGCCAAAAGTTAATGGAATTGATCTTGTCATTCAGCCAACCTCCTGCACAGAGCTGTCAAGACTTTTGCTTTGGAAGAATCGAGGTCAAATCGCATTAGCCGGAGATAATCCGTTTAAAGGGAAAGGTAGCTCTTGACACTGTGGGCTCTGGGGGCTTTCAGGACTCAGGTACAAGAGCCTTGATGTCGCAGTGGAGTATGTATGTGTGTACCTCCCATGCCCACTTTGGTGCAGGGTGCTTCAGGCTGGTGAGTGGATGGCTCTGGCTCTCAGGGATGGGAGATAGGTTAAACAGGATTGGAAGCAGTGTAAGCTGGGTGTGGTGGCTCACACCTAGGCTGGGAGACAGCTCAGTTGGGGAAGTGCTTACCACACAAGTGTGAGGACAGGAGTTCAAAACCCAGAACCCACAAGAAAAATATGGGCATGGTGGTGGTGTGTTTGCAAACCCTGTACCAGACAGGTGGAGGCTGGAGACTCCTGAGCCAGCCAGCCTAGCTAAAATGGTGAATTCTAGGTTCAGTGAGAGACCCTCTTTAAAAGAAAAAAAGTGAGGGCCATAGAGTTAGATACCCAAAGCCTACCTCTGGCCACCATTGGCACATGCGTAGGTGTGTGTGTGTGGGGGGGGTTGACTGATATGTCCCATACACTTGGGCATGTAAATGCTTGGTCCCCAAGTATTGATGGCCCTGTTTGGGGAGGTCGAGGAGGTGTGGCCTTGTTGGAGGAGGTACGTGATTGGAGGGCTTTGATATTTCAAAAGCCACACATCATTTCCAGTTGCTCTCTCTGCTTCCTGCTTGGGGTTTAAGATGTGAACTCTCAGCTTGCCTGGGGCCATGCTTCCCAGTTGTCATGGTGATGGACACTAACCCTCTGGAACTGTAAGCCCAAATAAACCTTTCTTTCTCTAAGTTGCCTTGGTGTTGTTTCATCACAACAATAGAGAAGTAGTAAAAACACAGGCACACACACACCATACACACACATACATACATGACTAGTCCATGATATGGTTAAGGGGAAGATTTTTACATCACGACACAGTGTAAAACAAAGCAAAAACGGGTAGATGGTACCTGAAAAATAAAACAAAACTGTCCTCTGTCCTTCGCTCACACACACATACACTTGTATATCTACGTGTGTGTGTGTGTGTATGCACATACATACACATCCCAAAAAGCAGTCAAGCAAGCAAATGAAACCCATCTGAGACAGCTTCGCAGTGTTAACTTGGCTATTTTAACTACATTCCCCAGAATTCTCTTCACCTTACCTTTTTAAAACTACATTCCCCAGAGTTCCCTCCACCCACATGGTGTTCTTTCCCTTGCTCCTCCTTCAGCCTCTCTAATTCTGAGTGTAACTTTTGTGCTGGGCCTTCTGATTAGGGACCTGGGCTTCAGCAAGGCACTCACACTGTTATCAGTGCCATAGGCCGGGACCCGACTGTGGCTCCAGACGAATCAGGTCTGGCTTCTGACTCTGAAAACCAGCCGGGAATACGTAATGAATGGTCCAGGACAAGAGTGTTCACTGGCACAGGTGTCCTCAGAAGCCTGACAAGAGTCTTGCAGTTACAAGGTTACATAGCGCGCCTGATCACTGTGTGAGGTTGGTCAGACGTGGCCTTTTCAACATAAGATGTTGTCACTGCCTGGGGGGATATTGACCCCAGTCACTGACCGTGGACCCACCAGACCCGTTGCTCAGAAGGGAATGTCTGAGAAACAGAAGCCTCCTCTGATGCTAACCACAGCTGGTGCATTAGCAGACCTGTTTCAACAGCCTGAGGTCAAAGGCAGCACAAACTCGCCCAAATGATGGGCTCTGTTCGTCATGCTGGCTCCAGCCTGCCCTCTGGGTTCTAGGTCATTTTTCACTGTCCTTGACCCCATCTCCACGCACCCACCCCGATCTGCCTCTGGCCTTTGACTTCCAGCATCAGGCCCAGGGACTATGGCCTTAAAGAGAGCCTCACTAGCTTCAGCCTCTGTTCAAGGCTGAATTGTGTGTATGTGTGTGTAGAGTGTGTGTATATGTGTATATCCATGTGTACAGTGTGTATATTTGTATACTGTGTATTTATGAGTATGTGTGTATAATGTGTATAATGCATATATGTGGGGGTCTGTGCGTATAATATATATATATACATATATATACACCTGTGTATATATGTGTGTATATGTATATACACTTGTATATATGTGTATGTGTGTACATAAATGTGTCTATATATGTATGTATGTGTCTGTATAGTGTGTGTGTGTGTGTGTGTGTGTGTGTGTGTGTGTGTGAGCAAGCTGAGATTAAGCTTTGCTGGCACAGAAGTTGGTATTGAGAGTGGCTCAGAAGAACAGAATTTTACTGAGGCTGGAGCTCAGTGCTAGAATGTGTGCTTAACCTGCATTTCTGGGTTCCAACTCCAGCATCACCAGAGGAAGAGGAAGAGGAAAGAGGAGGAGGAGACACTCCGAAATGAGTTTTGGGTTTTCTGGAATTGTTCTCTGACCTAATTAGATCTAAAGACTTTCGTTCGTTACCGTTTCCAGTGAGAATGGGCACGGCGATAACCCACGGCATGAGTGTGGCTAACTGTTCCTCAGTCGCCGGCAGCTTCCTCTATCAGGTTCTTGTAGACCACAATGCTTTGTGTGACAAATTATTATTATTTTTTTTTGGTACCAAAATTCTTTATTTAAAGAAATGGTACAAATTAAAGAACTTAAGCAGATGTTTTGGTGCGACTTATAGAAAAGATAAAGGCAAACCGACATGCACGCACTGCCTCAGTGGCCAGAAAAGTCCCTTGTGGCTCTGGGAAAGTCATCTTAGCTCTCATTATTGTATCCCAGCGTGTGCTTGTCAAAAAATACTCCACCATGCCAGCTTCAGGCGCTCCCAACTTAATTTCACCTGCTCATTCAGGTAACGTGGTGTGACAGAATTTTTGCCCCCATAGAAGACTGCAGCAGGAATAAGTGACGGTGTCTGGGGGCCGCTTCATCGCATCTCACTGCATGGAAGAGTCGCGGGATGAAAATGCTGAGCTCAGAGTGCTAAGGTTCCTGCTCAAGTTCTCCCATCCAAACATTACGCAGGCCCAAGCCTGCTTAGCTTTAGGGACCACATAAGGTCAGGATCATTTGCCCAGATGCCCAGCTCAGGAGCTCCATGAAAGACCCCGCAGACTCTCTGAATGAATTGTTCTCCCCAGAGTGACTCTGGGTTTCTATGGTTGTTTGTGTAAGAATGGCCCCATAGGCTCAAATATTTGAATGCTTAGTCACCAGGGAGTGGAACTCTTTGATGGAATTAGAAGGATTAAGCTTGGCTGACTTAGAACCTGTACACATCAAGAGGTGTGGCCTTGTTGGAGGAAGTGTGCCGCTGTTGTTGGCTTTGAGGTTTCAAAAGCCCTTGCCAGGCTCAGTCTTTCTCTCTGCTTATGGATCGAATGTTCCAACTACTACTCCAGCACCGTGCTTGCTGCCATGATGGTAAATGATTGACCCTCTGAAACTGCAATCAAGCCCCAATTAAATGCTTCCTTTTATGAGTGGCCGTGGTTATGGTCTCTTCACAGAGACAGAACGCTGACTAAGACAGTTCTGAAAAGAAGATGCCAAGTCCGATTTTTAGGATAATTCACTTACGGCAAAACCTGAATGTCCAAGCTTGCTATGTTGTTTGTTAAAAGTCTGGGCAGGGGTTGGGAGGGAATGTGACCCTGCCTGAAGGCATGGGGACATGTGAGCAGGCTCCATCATACCTGGTGTCTTGCTGAGCCACTGTATTATTGCTGTGAAGAGACACCATGCCAGAGGCACCTTAGAAAAGAAAAACATTTAACCCGGGCTTGCTTACAGTTTCAAGGGTCAGTCCACCATCATCATGGAGACAGAAAGACAGGCAGGCATGATGCTGGAGCAGTTGCTGGAGTGGTAGCTGAGAGTTTCACATCTGGGCTGGCAGACAGAAGAAAGAGGAAGTGACACTGGGTTTGGCTGGAGTTTCTGAAACCTGATAGCCAACCCTCAGTGACACACTTCCTCCAACAAGGCCACACTTCCTATGAGCCTGTGAGGGCCATTTTCATGTGTGTGTGTGTGTCTGTCTGTCTGTCTGTCTGTCTGTCTGTGTCTGCCCTCTGTGGGTCAGAGGACAGCTCTGTGGAGCTGGTGCTCTCTTTCCACCTTCACACGGGCTCTGGGAGTCAAACTTACATCATGAGGCTTACCCAGCCCTTTACCCACCAAGCCATTTCTCCAGCCCCTCGAAGTGAGAATATTTTTAAATGCAAAAAGCATGATAGGAGTCTGAGAAGCCGGAGGTGCCGGTTGCTCTCTACTTACTTAGTTATAACAGTCAGGATTTCACTGTAGCCCTGGCTGTCCTGGAACTCACTGTGTAGACCAGGCTGGCCTTGAACTCACAGATCTACCGGCCTCTGCTTCCTGAGAGCTGAGATTAAAGGTGTGCACCACTATGCCAGGCTGTGTGATGCTGCATCACAGAGACAGGTGATCAAGGTTCCTACAGTGGGTAGTGAAGCCAAAATAGCAACAAGCGAACTCTGACTCACAGATGCTCTTGGCATTCGTGGGCTTATAAGGAATTCCTAGAAAGGAAACACGCGTGAGTTTACTGAATCTCACTTCATCTGAGTGGGCGGGTTCAGATCTAGAGTCTTGGAATACGACCCAAACAGCCAAATCAGAATCAGAGCCTTCAATCATTTCCCACAGTTGGATCTGTGCCTGAAGGAGGGGCTGGGTACCTGCGTGGAAGGAATTTGGTATGCTGCCAAAATGTCATGCTGTTCATCTCCTCTCACATGCTCCTTCTCTGGAGAGAGCTGCAGGCATTCAGAGCGGGGCTGTGCAGTCGAGAGAGGGAAGTGATTCTGCTTTCCAAAGACGGCTGGACTCAGGGTCTGAATGCCTGATTCCCAGAGAGTCGAGTGTCACTGTGCTCTGCCAGTGGGGGCTCTAGGGAGCAGTGCAGGGTGCTTAGGGAAAGCCTGTCTTACAGAGGACCTAAGGGGCCCCTGAATCTACTCTGTGGTAATCAACACACACACACACATACAGAGAGAGAGAGAGAGAGAGAGAGAGAGAGAGAGAGAGAGAGAGAGAACACTTAGGGAAAGCCTGTCTTACAGAGGACCTAAGGGGCCCCTCAATCCACTCTGCAGTAATCAGCACACACACACACACACACACACACACACACACACGAGGGGGGAGGGGGAAGGGGAAGGGGAAGAGGAAGAGGAAGAAGGAGGAGGAGGAGGAGGAGAAATAATAAATAAAAAAATGTAGGGAGACTGCCAATACTGCTTCTCTGACCGATGCAAGGAGAGATGTCAGGATAGGAAAAGCAGGTCGCACCATTACTATGCTCTCCATCCACCCACAGAGTAAACCAAAAGCAATACCACTTTCCTGGTGGGACCGTGCAGACTGTTGCCAGCACGAAAGACTGGAAACAGACGGTCTGTTTCCATGACTGGGTCAGCCGGATTCCAATGTTGCAATCCAAGTCCTCCAAAAGAGTAGCCAGTGCCCTTAACCACTGAGCCGTCTGTCCACCCCTCTCCAAAGAGTTTTAACAGACACAAAAAGAAAACGTTGAAGGTGAGTTAAGGCAAGAGTTTGCTTCTAAAGGGTACACACAGTCCTTAGGGTCCATCCCAAGGGTATTTTTCACATACAGATGCTTTCTAGCTCTGATGGGTCAACTTGCAATTTGATTGATTGATTGTTTGATTGATTGATTGATTGATTTTTTTGATGACTTTGAACTATACTCTAAATTTTGAATTTTGGTCCCCATTTCTGGCCATCAGTTTATGGTGCTATTCTCACATAATGCTGGAGTGACCGGTGGGCATTTTTTAGACCAAGAGTGTGCCACCATTTGAACGCCTGAATACAGCCATACAAGAATCGAAATAGCTCTTCGCCTTTCTTCCGCTATTGTGTGCCATATGCCTGACTCGGCTTCTCGCCATGTCTTCTCTCAAGACTTTCAGAATCAAGTAATTCCTGGCCAAGAAATAAAAGCAAAATAGTCCTATTCCTCAGTGGATTTGGATGAAAACTGGTAACAAAATCAGGCACAGCTCCAGGATAAGCCCCTGGAGGAGAACAAGAAGTCACACCACAGCGAGACAATCCATACTGGATCATGGTCATTCATTGGTCCTACCAGATCATGATTACCCATGGGTCCTTCATGGTCACCCATGGGTCCTACCAGATCATGGTCACCCATCAGTCCTACCAGATCATGGTCACCCATCGGTCCTACCAGATCATGGTCACCCATTGGTCCTACCAGATCATGGTCACCCATCGATCCTACGAGATGAAGTCCAACATTTTTTTTTTGGTTTTTCGAGACAGGGTTTCACTGTGGTTTTAGAGCCAGGCCTGGAACTAGCTCTTGTAGATCAGGCTGGCCTCGAACTCACAGAGATCCACCTGCCTCTGCCTCCCAAGTGCTGGGATTAAAGGCGTGCGCCACCACCTCCTGGCGAGTCCAACATTCTTAACCTGGAGACTTGGCCATGTTTAAGTTGGGCAGGTGATTTGCCCAGTAATAAAATGTAGAACCTTTCCCAAAAAAATCAAAATATCTCTGGACTTATAAATTATACATACCAACGAGTTCCATCTTGGTCATTTAAGTGTTTGAATCGGGGTTTCTGGCTGTTGCCATACAGCTAAAATGAATAAATAACTCCTTTAATAAAAGAAGTCACAAGTGCCCCACAGATGGGGACACCGTTGGCAACAGGGGCTGACTTTCTTGTGCACGTCCTGCATAGTGGCCATCTTCAAACACATCACGGGGCCTCTTGAATCCTCAGAGCAATGTTATGAGGTATTTGCTAAAGGGCCAAGGGTCCTGGGGAGAAGGCAGGAGTTTATAAAACAGCTCAGCGTTGCAAGGCCTAGGCAGAGGACCAGGAGAAGGCAGACTAAAGGATATTTCAAAACGATTCCATCTAAGTTTACTGGCTATTGCATTCCTCCCTGGACTTTCCTCCCCCTAAGCACTGCTGGAGAGTGAAGCCAGGACGTGCATCCAGGCACTGTGATAGCTGTTCGAGTGGCTGGACTCACAGCAGAAGGTCCATCTCAGGGGGATCCTTATATCCTGAAGTACCGGCCACCTCTTCTGTCCCATTGGGGTGGCCACATCTTACCAAAAACTCTGAGAAGTCTCCCTTGGTCACCATAATTTCTGGGAAAACTGGGGTTTATTTCTGTGGGTTCTTAGTCCCATAAATAGAAGAATTTTTCAATGAACTTGGATGGAAACTTGAAGACAATTTTATCTGAGTTTAGACAAAACACAACAAGGCAGCCAAAATCTGGTGGCTGCTCCAGGAGGGTGGGGAAGAGAAGGTGAGAAAGCCCCGTGTTTGTGAGCAGCAAGGGATGCTTCAGAGAAAGATGAGAACGCCCAGAGCGTCAGGGAAAGCTTGGCCAGGCGGTGGGAAAACTGATCAAAGGGAAACCAGGAATGGAATTGAAAAGTTGAAAAGAATATTTGGGAAGTAACTCAGAGAAGCAGCCAGGAGAAGTGGTGATGCCCTGGGCTTCGGCAAGCTTCTGCTGGCAGAGGGCCGGTCGTTTTTGCCCAGTTGGGACCAACATCATCACATGTGGCTGAAGTACCTTGCTGTCTCACCTCTGCATTGTGAAGGCTAGCTGCTCTCCTGCAGCCTCTGCTAGCCACTCTCCAGAGCGCTCTAACAGGAGACTGGCAAGAACATCTTTCCGGCATCCCTGGGAATCACCTTGTGTGACCAGGTCAGCATAAAAAGCCGGGTGTGGCCCTCATGTTGGCATCTTCAGTCTGGTCTCTCTTCTTTCACGGTACCACCTGCAGCTAGCTACCTTACCGGTTTACCTTCTCCCTCTTGGTGGAAGAGCTTGGCAGATACTATTCCTTCGAAATGTTGTTCCTTGTGTTTTTTTATTTTCCTTCCTTCCTTCCTTCCTTCCTTCCTTCCTTCCTTCCTT
>JABTXL010006015.1:1232907-1247581 GCA_025134845.1 Neodon shergylaensis
TCTCTCTCTCTTTTTGGGTGGTAGAGGAGGAGACAAGAGTATAGCAATTTACTAGTAAGGCCTCAGACTTATGGTCCTCCTGCCTCAGGTGTTTAGGCATTGAGATGACAGATATATGCCAGTACACCTGACTATTCCTGCATCCTGTTGTCTTGCGTTTATATGCCTGTGTGTATGTGTGCTGTAAGTATGTGTTCATTTGGGTATGCTCTCATGCTTCTGGGAGACAGAGGTCGATGTCAGGTGTCTTGCTCAGTCATGCTATGTATTTTCAAAAAGGATTTATTTATTTGTTTTATATTAAATATTATATGCATGTATGTATGTGTCTGTGCACCACAAGCATGTAGATGCCTGGGGAGGCCAGAAGAGGGGTGTCACATCTCCTGGAGCTGGAGTTACAGATGACTATGGATCACCAAACGTGGATGCTGGGAACTGAACTCTAATCTTTTGAAAGAGCAGCAAGTACTTGTTTTACTTAGGATTTCCCATTGCTGTGATGAGATACCATGAGTAACCAAAGGCGAGTTAGGGAGGTAAGGGTTGATTTGACTCACACTTCCACATTGTGGTCCATCAGTGAAGGAGGTCAGACCAAGAACTCAGGCAGGGCAGGAACCTGGAGGCAGGAGCTGATGCAGTGGCCATGGAGGGGTGCTGCTTACTGACTTGCTCCTTCTGGCTTGCTCAGCCTGCTTTCTTACAGAACCAAGAACCACCAGTCCAGAAATGGCCCCACCCACAGTGGGCTGGACCTTCCCCATTTATCACTAATTTTAAAGATGCCTTCAAGGCTTTCCTGCAGCCAGATCTTATAGAGGCATTTTCTTAATTGAGGTTCCCCCCTCTTGGATAACTTTAGCCGTGTCAAGTTGACATAAAACTATCCAGCACAACTGATCCCTGGTCACCTTGACCCACAAACACATCACTGTCAAACCACGATGTTTCCTTTTTCATTCACTCCAGGATCTCTCATTCAAAGCATAAATAAAGCCCCACCGTCTTTACAAATTCAAACACAGTAAAAGTTCAACCCCTTTAAAATATCCAACTGCCTTTTTAAAAAAATCCAAAATCTCTTTTAAAAGATCAGAATCTCTCAACTGTGGGCCCACAATCTTCTGGGTTCCTCCAAAGGTCTCGGGTCACCTCTCCAGCTCCGCCCTCTGCAGCATACACAGCTTGTCTTCTAGACTCTGGCTGGCTACACTCCACTGCTGCTGCTGTTCTTGGTGGTCATCCCACTGTATGCAGGATCTCTGAAAAATGCTGGGGTCCCTCGCTGCAGCTGGACTGCACATTTTTAAAACTATTATCTTTTGAGACAGGTTTCTCTGCATAACTCTGGCTGTATTGGAACCTGCTTTGAGGGCCAGGCTGGCCTTGAACTCACAGAGATCCACCTGCCTCTGCCTCCTGAGTGCTAGGATCAAAGGCGTGCGCCACCACCGCCCATCGTGGGCGGCACTTTTACTAATGGCCTCTCCTGGGTTGTCTTCAGGGGCTCCAGCCCTGACACACAGTGCCAAGCCTCTGCTGCTCTTCCTGCCTTTAAAACCAGTACCACATGGGTGACTCTTACATGATGAAGTTTAGCTGTCAGCACAAGGGGCATCCTTGGCTGCTTATGAAACACAGTCCCTATGTGTTGACCCTGAGGAAGCACTGGCCAGAAGACTTACTTCAATGATGCTGGTCTCTTCTTAACCACAGCTGATTCTTCAGCCCCAACTGACCAGAATCCAGTGTCCCAGCAAAGCAAAGGTTTTACTATAATGGTTCTGGTCTCTTGTGAATTACAGCTCCAGCTGACCAGACACCACAGAGTCTTCACACAAAAGACCTGGAAGAGTCTTTGCTTGCCTCTGAAACATCACAAGCTAGGCCTCCATTGCTGTACTCCTCTCAATGTGCTTGTCTTCAAATCTCTGACAAAACAGCCCACTGAACTCTCGGCACTCAATGGCTCTTCTAGACAGGCAGTGGTGGCGCACGCCTTTAATCCCAGCACTCAAGAGGCAGAGGCAGCTGGATCTCTGTTAAATAGAGGCCAGCCTGGTTTACAGAGTGAGTTCCAGGACAGCCAGGGCTACACAGAGAAACCTTGTCTTGAAAAACAGCAGCAACAACAAGAGAGAGAGACAGAGACAGAGAGACACAGAGAGAGAGAGACAGAGAGAGAACAGAAAAGGAATTCAGGGGTTCTTCTCGTTTCCACGTTCTTCTACAAACCTCCCAGAACAACACAGTCGGGACTGTCACAGCCATACCCCATTCCTGGTACCAATTTATCTTCTAAGCTTGACTTGGGGTTACTATTGCTGTGATGAAACACCATGACCAAAGAAATCTGGGGAGGAAAGGGTTTGTTTGGCCTATACTTCACTGTTCATCCTTGAAGGAAGTCAGAATAAGAACTCACACAGGGCAGGAACCTGGAAGCAGGAACTGATGCAGAGGTCATGGAGCTTCGCCTACTTTCTTACAGAACCCAAGACCACCAACCCAGGAACGACACCATCTACAATGAGCTGGGTCCTCCCCCATTAACCACTAATTAAGAAAATGCCTTACAGGCTTCTGTGTAGCCTGAACTTATGGAGGCTTTTTCTCAACTGAGGTTCCCTCCTCTTAGATGACCCTAGGTTGTGCCAAGTTGATATAAATGTATCTGTTGTGGGGAATTTACTAGAGAAGACTGCTTGGAGATGGATTTAAGCCAACAGAAACTCTTTGTTAGCTGGTCAGTGACTATACTGGGTACTCGGGATCCAAGTTTAACACTGAGTCTTTATCAGGATGAGCTTTGAAGAACAAAAACCATGTCCTGCGTCGACAGACTTCAGTAACAAGAACAGTTAGCCAGACGCACAACCAGAGAAGCCAATAAGCAAGGTTATAGTACAGTTTAGAGACTTTCCCAGAACTCTGACCTTGGATGGATTAGGTCTTTATTTTCATTTTTGGCTGATGGTGCTGTCTGCATGCCTGAGTGGAGCTTCCCTCAAGGAGTCCCTGCTAAGTCTGTGGCCCTGTTACCTTCCCCACTGGTAACTGAGTCAAATCGTGGACTTATCCTGTGTTAGTTTAAGATGCAGGACCTTGATGTTAAGCCAATCAGAATGAGAACTGACAGCCCAGCCAATGCTGATAGCAGAGTAGTTATCCAGGGGAGGCGAGGTAGGGGTGCATGGCCGCACCAAGAGAACAGAGACTGTTACCAATATTCTCCCAGCTATGGCAAGATGTTTTTCAATTACTCCTGGTCAATTGGCATAGAAACAACAGATTTCTCCCCAAATCGTGCATAGGGTCCTTTATCTCCTGGGAACTCGAAGCCTCTCTGATTTTGTAGGGCCATATCTGCAAGGGAATCTAACTGTTGTTTTGATGAAGAAATAGAATCTTGTAATACCTCTAGGCCTGGTCAACCTGTCCACTTAGTTTGGAAGCCATGAGAAGAGGCATGTTTAGTCAGACCATTAGTACATGCCCACCAAATAGTCTCAGGGGCCCAGTGATATTCTTGTTATCCTTACGGTTAACCCACTGGGCAGAACAGCAGGTGTCAGAAGAAGGGGCGTGCCTAGGTTAAAGGTTTTGGATAGTAGACACCTTTAGCCCTTTGTAAGTCCTCTGACGTTAATTGGGACTGTCCCCAGTCACAGTGAGTTTTGTCAGTCAGTGGGCTGACAGTCTGGTTAGTTCCTGTCCCTGTGTAGTACAGGGGCCGGGTGTCTAAGCATGACCGGCGATCCTGGTTGGTTTCTGGCTGGGAATGATTAACTAAATGGTGGACTTTGTCAAGAATGAAAAATAAACAAGAGATCCCTCAGCTTCCTGGACAGGAGGTAGGACTCTGGCCCCAAGTGTGGAGCAGAGAGTTGGTCAGGGCTTTGGCATGGGTAGGAGAATTTTATTAGGACCCAAAGTCTGGAGACCTGAAAGGGCAGGGTTTTTGCTGTTGTTGTTATTATTGTTGGGGTCTTTTGTTGTGGTTGTGGTTGTTTGTTTGACTTTTGTTTTGGATAGTAAACCTATATCCCCAGGGTCCATTCCTGTGGCAGAAAGTCTAATTCCCTTGTTTTTCCCATTTCCCAGAGGCCAGAATCTTCCCTCTAGACCTTTAAATTTATTATCATTGGATTATTTTTATTGAGTGTTTCTTGCGGGGGGGGGCTCTCCTTCTCTGTTTATGTGTTCATCTGAGCATTTCCAGGAAGCCTCTGTTTCATAGGCCCAATTTTGCAATGGAGACTCTCTTGACCTGGCAACGAGGGGGCCAGCTGCTGGGCATGTACAGGATTGTAAACTCAGCGTTCCTATCTCAGAAGATAATCTCCCATATCTTTCCAGACATTTAAAGTGGGTATCAGAGAGCGAAGGTCAACATGGCATATGGTTGCCGGTCTGTAGTCACTCTAGCTAATGCTATCCTGCTATCTGTCTTTCTCAGTTTCTAGGTCCTAGCCTGAGGACGGTGGGGGCTGAACCGTGATCCGGTATTCATAACAAGCATAAGACTCGAGAGGAGGTTGAGGGGCAGGAAGTGGAGGGGCCAGGGCCTATGAAACCTTAATTTCCCATTGTCTCGGAGACAGTCCATTAGGCAGCAGTGTCTATGGCTTCCACTTTCTTGACCTGGTGTAATGGATCCATGGTGTAACACCAACTTCCTTCATGGCCATAGGAGCAGAGAAATCACCCCATAGGGTCCTTTACAGGTTAGTGCCAGTGCCCCTTTGGCTGCTCGCTTGGCCCAGACAGGATCACTGGGCTCTAACAAGGTGAACCTGGTGGTGGTCTCAGAGGTGGGCTGTGTCTCTCAGAAACGTCAATAAACAGCCTGTGTGGAGGACCGGAGGGCCTGTAGTGACTTGAGAAAGGAATAGTTAGAGAGTTCTGCCAATCACTGCTCTCTGAGCTTGGGAAGCAGTGGGGGAGGGCTTCCAAACATAATCTCATAGGGGGTAAATCCCTCCTGTGGTGGACTGAGCAGGTATGGTCCCCATGGACTCATGTGTTTGAATGCTTGGCCCATAGAGAATGACACTATTAGGAGGTGTGGCCTTGTTGGAGGAAGTGTGTCACTGTGGAGGCGGACTTTGAGGTCTCAGATGTGCTCATGTCATGCCCCGTATGACAGTTCCCTTCCTGTTACCTGCAGATCAAGATGTGGAACTCTCAGCTCCTTCTCCAGCACCATGTCTTCCTAATGCAGCCATGCTCCCGCCATGATGATAATAGACTAAACCTCTGAACCTGTAAACAGCCACCCCAATTAAATGTT
This sequence comes from Neodon shergylaensis, assembly GCA_025134845.1. Classification (NCBI taxonomy): domain Eukaryota; kingdom Metazoa; phylum Chordata; class Mammalia; order Rodentia; family Cricetidae; genus Neodon; species Neodon shergylaensis. The sequence goes on from JABTXL010006015.1 coordinate 1,238,204, forward strand.
TTCCTCATAAGAGTCGCCATGGTCATGGTGTCTCTTGAGAGCCATAGAAACCCTACCTAAGAGACCTCCCTATACAGGGTGCAACAGGCCAAAGCAGGGAAGGCAGGAGGCCCAGCCATCCTTTGTTGGACTCTAATGAGAGCGTTGTTAGATTGTTTTGCTTTGTTTTTGTTTTTTGAGAAAGGGTTTCTCTATATAGCCCTGGCTGTTCTGGAACTCATTTTGTAGACCAGGTTTGTCTCAAACTCACACCTTCCTGAATGCTGGGATTAAAGGCAAGTGGCATCATGCCTGGTTCTAAAGTGTCTCCTTCCTTTCTTCCTTCCTTCCTTCCTTCCTTCCTTCCTTCCTTCCTTCCTTCCTTCCTTCCTTCCTTCCTTCTTCCCACCCTCCTTCCCTCCCTCCGTCTCTTTCTTCCTTCCTCCCTCCCTCCCTTCCTTTCTTCCTTTCTTTCATGTCCTGTTTATACCCCCCCCTCAAAACTCCAAGGTTTGTATGCACAATGAAGTTTTAAAGCTTTAGTTATTAACTGGGAAGTTTTGATTAGCAAAGCTGGGTCATTGTTGGACCCCATTGGCTAGGAAGAGGCCAAAGTACTTCCTGGAGTAGCTTTTAAGCTACTATTTGAGCAGTTTCAGTCCAGGTAAACACTTTCACCCACCTGGAAAAGGTGTCTATAAAAACTAGCAGGTACTTTTATCCTCCCCCAACAGACTGGGTCTTAGTTGAAGCCACTTTTCCCAGAGTTCACTAAGTCTTTCATTTGGACCCCTTGCTGGGTAAGGGCTCTCTGTTTTGGATTTTCTTGAGCACAAACCTGATATCTGGCTAAGACATCTTGCACAGGCTGTCCAGTCTATAGTGTGCTTTGGTCTGGGCAACTCAGAAAGTTTTGTGGACCCCAGATGAGTAGCCTGGTGAAGGTCAGTTCCCAGAGTCCTTCAGGCTGTTTCTGGTAGAATGATTTTTCCCTCTGGTGTCCGCCATCAACCTGTGGGTTTGAGCTGTCCATTTCTTCTTTACCATGGAGTCCCAGGCAGCACCAGGTTGGGGTATCTCATCAGAATATCAATAGGCCCCTCTCGTCTTAGGGCCTTTGTTGGGGCAGCCAGCCCAGCAATGGAAGGAAAACAGTTTGTCAGGGAAGCCAAACAGCCTCCACTGTCTTTCTTCCCAGCAGTGAGAAGGCCTTGTTCTCTATGGATCATGATACAGACATGTCCAGTAGGAAGAGCACTCCAGCTGATGGTCCGTGTGTATGCTGGTGGACTTTCCTTCTCCTCAACCGAGAGCCTGGGTCAGATCAATCAGTTCCGCTCTCTGGGCTGAGGTACCTGATTTGGGCCCAGATAATTCCAGTTAAAGTAGCTATTGCAGTTCCCATGTTCCCTGGTTTCATCTTTCATCTTGTGGCAGTCGTAGATGAACACCTGTGGGTACCCAGGCAAGAGGGTAGCAGGACTCATGGCCATGGGGTTCTCCAACTGGACTTGGGCCAAGAGTAGGACAGCCCGCATTCTGGTGTTCCTTTGAAGAGGGTTTCACCCATGCTGGGTGCAGAGAGTGCTAAGATCCTGACTGAGAGTTTCACTGGACTAGCAGAAGCCGCATCAGTTCTTAGACAGGTGGGCCATCTGTGGCTACAGTATCCAGTCATTCAGAGAGGTAGGTCATAGCACATTTCCATGGCCCCAAAGCTTAGGCTAAAAACCCCTTTTGTAATGTCTTTTGTTTATTCTCAGTCCAGATTAGGGCCTCAATGCCTCTTTGAGCTGGTATATAGAGAGGCTTTGCTGTTTCCACAAACCAGTATCCAGAGGCAGCTACATCCAGCTGCGAACAGGAACTAGCCAACCCTGGTATCCAGAGGCAGCCATATCCAGCTGCAAATAGGAACTCGTCAACCTGTCTCTTAGTCTTTGGAGTTGGGATCTGAAAAATGGCACCAAGCCCACTCTGAGACAGGCTTCTTTTGCCTCCCCTTAGCTGATAGCCAGGATAGTGTAAACCGCCTTGGGTGGGTTATTCAGTCTAGGGATTGTAACCCGCCTGGCAGTTCAGTAATTCCAGGGTCCCGGAGAGGCGCTATCTGGAAGATATGGGCAGAGAGAGAGGAAGAAGGCCATGCTAGGTTTGTCAGAGCTTCCGTTTATTAGAGTCAGGTTACAGCTTATATAGGATGAGGAGTTTGGCTTGGGATGGGGGCAGGGGCATAGAATCTTGCCGCGTGGTCCACGGTCACGTAGGCCAGGAGGTTACGTTCGGTCAGGTCCCGTAGGCCAGGAGTTCACAGGTTGACACATCTAGTTCTCTAGATAATTGGAATGTGGGGCAGGTTCCGCTAACAGATATCTCTCTATTAACAGATAATTGGGTGTGGGGTAGGCTCTGCCAGTAAAACAATTCTCAATACAATTGGGAAGTAGGGTTCTCTGCAGACTCCCCAGGGCGATGGTTCCTGTAATAATTTTGGGGGGGAAACGGCTCCTGACAGGATAGGTAGCTTCTGATATACAAAGTTCGGCCTGTTTAGCTCACATTCTGTAGCCCAAGGTTGGTAACTCTTGCAACAATCCCTCAGTGTTTCTATAATCTGTATTCCCAAGAAACTTCAGATGGAAGGGTAGGAGGTTTTAGTGTCTCATAAAACAGGGTTGGCAAATTTTTAAATCTTTGAGGCAACCTGGTACGGGTATGTTGCCCAAGTAACCTCTCGCCGGGTCTGTCCGTTTGAAAACAAAGATGGCTTGACTCACCTTTGCCAATGGGAGGCTGAAGAATGCATCCTTCAGGTCCAAGACAGTGTACACCTGCTTCTCCAGAAGAACCAGCTTCATGAGAGTCAGAGGCCCCAGGTTTCTTCATAAGCAGGAGAGCTGTATTCCAGGGTGACTGGCAGGGCCCCAGGATGCTCGTCTCTCTGAGCCAGGAAATATGGACTGCAATTTCCCCTTTGTTTCCAGGGCCATTGGCCACTGTTTAATCTGGACAGAGGGGGGCTGAACTGGTTAGTTGAACAATTTTAGGAGCTTGGTGTTGGGCCAGTCCTGGAGGGTTGGTTTCTGTCCATACCCCTGGGGATCTTTGTTGTCAATCTGAGAGATAGTTCAACTGTATCCTTTAATTGGAGAAAGCACTTCCTGCTGGAAGATCTTCTGATAGAGAGGGAGACACCTACATCTTTCTGGGTGTCTGTGAGTTTGACTGTGTGTCATCAGCACAGATGGTGATGGCAGTTTTCAGCTTATGCTACAGTCTCCTCCCATCGGTTCTCTGCTGTTCAACACCTTTGAGCTACCTCCAGCAACTGGGACCTACGTACACCTTAAAATTACTTTTTTTTCTTTTCTTTTTTTTTTTTTAGCTTTTGTAACTTTTTTTCCCCTAATATCTGAGGCCAACTGGGTAACAAAGGAAATCTTTTTGTCAGCCGTCTTTAATCCTGCTAAAAAGGACCTAGTGGAAAAATTTAAAGTCTCCTTGGTCACTGTTGGACAGAAGGGAAAATCCGTTCTGTCCAGGCTTTGTTGTCTGGCAGCTATCCTGGTTTTTCTGCCTTTTTTTCAGAGAATGGTGGGTTTTGAGTTTTTCAATTATATGGTTCATTGGTTAATAAGGAGACAAATCATGAAAGAGAGAGGAGTGGAACCTTCTCTTTTCCTTCCAGCTCAGCCCAGGGGAACTTTTCCCTTCCCCCAAGGCCCAGAGTGAAGGGAATGCTCACTTTGGGGAACCATTTCCTCCTCCCTGTGTGCATTTAACTTAGGAGGGAGGCAGCCATAGATGAAAGGCTGAGCCCCTCTCCGCCTCCACGCGGGGACCAACCCTGACCCCAGAGCAAGGAGTCAAGCAACTAAACAAGCAAAACAAGCAAGCTCTCCTCTCCCAGAAAAGGACTGGTGGAGGTGTTTCTTTGTTTCCCCCTCTAGGTGACCTGGCAGAGCCAAAAGAATTTGGGCCCCCAACTGGAGTGGACACAGGTCTTAAACCGGATTGTAGGAGGGTTTCACAGCAGAGAAAGCTACTGGTCAATACAGGGAAACAAAACTGACAGAAACACATAGGAAGACACACAAACACAATAAAAACAACCAGGTGTGCCCCCCCCATTCACACGCTTCAGCAGACAGAGGGATCCAGTGACGACATGCATGGATTACGGACACTGGATCAGAGGCTGTGTCTAACCTCTGTGATGTGCTCAAACAGAAGGAGCCTTAACCAGACTCACCTCAGAGGTGACAGGACAGGTGGTCTCCTAATTTGTTTAATTTTGGGGTGGAGATATCAGATTCCTCTAAAGCATTAGGCAGCAACTGATTAGAGGGAGTCTTGGGGACCTGGACCTTAGGTTGTGTGCCCTCATTACTTCATTGTCTTTGCCCAAGGGGCTCTGGGACCCCCAGGGTCTCAAGGTCTTATTCTAGGATCTCAGTGGGCCCGCCAGAAACATTGCCACCAGAGAAGACTGCTCAGACATGGGTTTAAGCAAATAGAAAGTCTTTATTAGGGGGCTGGAGAGATGGCTCAGCGGTTAAGAGCATTGCCTGCTCTTCCAGAGGTCCTGAGTTCAATTCCCAGCAACCACATGGTGGCTCACAACCATCTATAATGAGGTCTGGTGCCCTCTTCTGGCATGCAGGCATACAGACAGAACATTGTAATCATAATAAATAAATAAGTATTTAAAAAAAAAAAAAGAAAGTCTTTATTAGCTGATCAGTGACTCCACTGGGTGCTCAGGATCCCAGTGTAATCCTGAACCTTTCCTGGGGTGAGCTTGTAAGCACAAACACCATGTTCTGGGTTAACATACTTGCGTTAACAAGAATAGTTAACCATAAGTGGAACTATAGAAGACAAAAAGCAAGTTAGAGACTTTCCCAGAACTATGGGGTTTGATGGATTAGACCTTTATTTTAGTTTTGGTGGTGCTGCTGTCTATGTGCTAGGTTTTACAACCTGAATAGTACTTCAATCATGGAGTCAATTGTACTAAGGTCTGGAGACTGTTACCCTTCCATCATGGAGTCAGCTGTGCTAAGGTCTGGAGATTGTTACACTTTCATCATGGAGTCATCTGTGCTAAGGTCTGGAGATTGTTACCCTTCCATCATGGAGTCAGCTGTGCTAAGGTCTGGAGATTGTTACACTTCCATCATGGAACCGGTTGTGCTAAGGTCTGGGTATAGCACAAATTCTAATCGGTATTAATTGTTTGATTGGGGGCTTCCCCCAGCTCCTGGAATTTTGGAATGTTGGGTGGAAAGTTCCATTTCAAGCCCCCTCCCCTGGAAGTTGCCTCAGTCCAAACTCCACCTCTGAGAAAGCCCACCAAATGGTGACCCCTCCCCAGGGATGGCCAAGAAAACCCCCACAGGCTATTTAAACTGCCCCCAGAGAATGAACACATGGTCTTTCCAGTTCTCCTTCCCCTCGCTGTGGTTTCCTGGTCTTCCTCTGCAGGGGGCCTGAAGGACCACCTGGAACTCTGGTATCCATTAAACCTGGACCTTTTTCCAATTCGGTTTGATTTGGATTATTGCGTCAGCAGAGAGGCTTACCCGGCCAAAAACAAAAAACAAAAGTCAAAACCCTTAACATTAATAATAAAAAACTCAGAGTCAGATATAAGGGTTGATGCTGAAGATCAAAGAAACAAAGTGCCAGCCACTAAGACATTTTGCCTCTACCAATGCTCAGACTGAAGGGGCGATCCTGCCTTCAGACTGTATTGCTCCTTAGACTGCACTGAGCTCCGACTTCTCCCGCCTTGCATTCCTCTCTCCGCCCAGCCATATCACTCCTCTCTCCACCTCCCTAGTGCTGGTGTTAAAAGTGTGGGATCTCAAGTGCTGGGACCACCTTTGTGTGAGCTTTATTTCTTTTTTAGACAGATTGAATCTTGTGTAGCCCAGGGTGCCTTGAACTAACAGAGATCCATATGCCTCTGTCTCCCGAGTCCTGGGATTAAAGGTGTGTGCCACTACTCTCTGGCCTCTAGTGGCTTAGCTCTGCACTCCGACTTTTAGGCAAGCTTTATTTGTTAAAACAGAAACAAAATATCACTATATCTGGGACCAGTTACACTCCCATCATGGAGTCTGTCATGCTAAGGTCTGGGCCTGTTACACTCCCATCATGGAGTCAGTCATGCTAAGGTCTGGGCCTATTACACTCCAGTCATGGAGTCAGAGTGCTAGGTCTGGGGCCTTTACACTCTCCAGCCCAGCACTTTTTTTTTTTTTAATTTTCGAGACAGGGTTTCTCTGTAGCTTTGGAGCCTGTCCTGGAACTAGCTCTTGTAGACCAGGCTGGCCTAGAACTCACAGAGATCCGCCTGCCTCTGCCTCCCAAGTGCTGGGATTAAAGGTGTGCGCCACCACCACCCGGCCCAGCACAGCACTTTTAACCCCTGAGCCATCTCCAGCCCCACACCTTATTTTAACTGATTACCTTTTAGATAAGGTCTCTCACTGAACCAGGAACTCACCAATTTGGTTACACTGGTTGGCTAATGAGCCCAAGGGACCCACTTGTCTCTGCCTTCCCAGTGCTGGAGTTATGGGTACATGCTGCAGGGCCCAGCATTTCCTACACATTGGGCTGAGGATCTGAGCTCAGTTTCTGGGGCTTGTATGGCAAATGTTCTATCGACCCATTTCCTCAGCCCCTTTTTTTTGAGATAAGGACTCATGTACCCCAGGCTGATTCAAATATATAGTTGAGGATGAACTTGAACCCCTGAACCTCTTGTCTCTACTTCCTGAGTGTGTGTCACCACACCTGGCTTCCCTATACTCTTTATCTCCTTAAATCTCCTCATCCTTCAGGTCTCAAGTGAATTCCTTGTCCTAGGGAAGCCTTTTTGGGATTCACCATGACCTGGTGCAGCTTTACTGAGCGGGGAATGGATGGATGGACGGATGGATGGATGGATGGATTCCTCACAGTGGAGGCTCCTCTTCTCGTGTGTATTCCCAGATCTCTCTCATCTCTCTATGTAGCCCTGACTTTCTCTGTAAACCAGCTTAGTCTTGAATTCAGAGATCTACCAGCCTTTCCCTCCCAAGTGCTGGGATTAAAATCGTGAGCCGCCACACCTGGATGAAACTGGATTTTCAAAAGCAAAGATGCAGAATTTTCCCCAAATATTTATCATGAAGTAAGTGCTGTGGCTTCAGGCAAGACGTGACCAATTTTAGTTTCTGCTGAAAGTGTTGAGAAGCAAGAACAGAGGAGGCTGATAGGAGATAATAGTGTGAAGAAGCAGACAGATCCACCCGGGGGTTAATAAAGTCATGGGCTGATTGGGTAATCAGCACCTGGGAGACCGAGATGGCGTGACTGGTAAAGATGCTCGCCGCCAAGTCTGATGACTTGAGTTCAATCCCTGGGTCCCACATGGTGGAAGCAGAGAACCGACTCCTGGAAACTGTCCTCTGGCCTCCCTGTGTACCCTGTGGCACGAATGGTCTCACCCATAATTCTAGCACCTAGCAGGCTGAGGCAGGAAGATCTCTGGGTTACATATTGAGATCCTGACTAAAAGAAAGAAAACCAACAAGGATGGGAGTCCCTTTGATAAGCCCATGTCTCTAGTTCTCTGGGGCGGGAGGGGGGAGGTCACCGAGATGCCAAGTTTTGGGAAGGGAGGTTTCCAGAGAGGCCGGTGAGGAGCCCGTGGAGCTGCCCAGGCCAACAGCAGGTCACATCTTCAGCCTAACTCCCTGAGCTGAGTGTCCAGTCTAGAGCTGTGGGATCAGCTTCCATCTAGCTGTCCTCCTCTGAGGACATTGTGGTGGGCTGGGAAGCAGGCAGGGGACAGCCTGCAGCTGACCCTTGAATACAGAGGTTGGACTTGGCTGGAAGTGAAGGCAGGCTCAGGCTATGAGCAAAGTCACGTGGCGTACCGGGAACTCTCTGTAGATTGTATTTAGCTGAACTAATTACATCATAAATCATTTTGATATTCCACCCAGAATCTTGCAGCAGACTAGTGTCTGCATGATGAGGTCATTAAGCCTGCACCATGGCCTGCGTGAGTGAAAGAGACAGAGACAGAGACAGACGAGACAGGTTCACATAAGAGTGTCACAGTGTTGACCTTACTTTGCTTTAGTGGCTTTGTGGGTCTAACACTTCAAATTTTAAAAAAAAGCTTTTAAATGTCTGTTATAGAGAACAGGAGGGCTGGCGAGATGGCTCAGTGGGAGAAAGGTGCTTGCTAACAAACCTGATGACCTGAGTTCAGTTCCCGGATCCCCCACAATCTCCACGGAAGGAGAGACCCAACTCCTGCGGGTTGTCCTCCAGACTCCACATGAGCGCAGTGACACACGTGTGCGTGCACACAGAATAAGTATAACTAAAAATAATAAATACATCTAGAGAGGGGGAAACTGGGGCACAAAGGACAAGAAGTCACTCGGGAAGCAACATGGGAGGACTAGGAGTCTGCTGTGGAGGAACTCTGAGCTGCTGGATTCTCTGCCCCAAGGTTCTGCCAGTCCCTGTGGTGACAGCTCTGACCACAGCAGGTCCCCCACACGATGACTTCTAAGAGAGGAAGTGAAGCAGGGTGCTGTGACCTGCAAAGGAAGAGCTGCATGGGCAAGGGTGTGGCTCTGTGGTAGGGGTGGGGGTGGGGGGCTGGGTGGACCGGACAGAGTCGGACTAATACACCTGGAGGAGGTGGTTCCAGGCAAGTGGAGCAACAACCACAGAAGCACAGAGGCCAGAGGTGGGAAGAAGCTTGGAGAGTTTGAGCAGCAACAAAAAGGATGTGAGAATGAGGTGGGCAGGGAGTGGAGGGGAGGGGAGAGGAGGGAAGGGAGAGGGAGAGGAGGGGAAGGGAGGGAAGGGGAAAGAGGAGGGGAGGGGAGGGAAGAATTTACAAAGGATGTTCTCAGGTAGCTCAGCTCCTCTATGTGTGATGCACGCTTGTAATCCTGGTACTTGAGATGTTAAGGAGGGGTATGAGTCTGACCCCAGCCTGGGCTGCATGGTGAGAGCCTATCTTAGACAAGGGAAAGGGAGGAGAAAGGGAAGGGACAGGAAGAGATGGGAGGGCAGAGAATGAAGAACGCTCTCCTCCCCCTTCCTGTCCTTGCAGACAATTTCGTCTGCTCTCACCACTTCCCCTTTAGTGTCTCTTTACACTCAGCTCACAAGTTCCTTCGGAACAGTCAAGGATCTTTGTACAGTCACAGCCTGTGGTATTATTTATATTATTTATCCGTCCATTCGCCCATCACCCATCCATCCATCCATCACCTATCCATCCATCCATCACCCACCCATCCATCCATCCATCATCCATCCATCCATCCATCCATCCATCCATCCATCATCCATCCATCCATCCATCCATCCATC